>CACSLJ010000198.1:0-48271 GCA_902706625.1 Albugo laibachii | reverse complement strand
AAAACCGAGAAAAAACTGAGGGATTTACAGCGAAAAGAGAGGGATTTTTAACGGTTCCCTTATTTTTACACTAATAATAATATTAGTGAACCTATGTACAGGAGTTTTATACTGTGGCCTTAGCGGCTTTCTTTTATAACTCTCTATATTTATCACCTACAGTCGAAGGGAATCACTACATTCACACATGTGTCCCTTAAATTCCTCCCTTTTTATTTTTGGAATTGTAATTTGCAGAGAATATTAACAAACTTTGCAGCATTCCCACAAAACTCTCAGCGCCGCAGACTTCGTCACGCATCATGCCCGAAATCCTCTCATGTCCCCCCGCAGCTCTTTATCAATCCCTTTAAAACGAAAACTGTCCTCGTCCGTCGCCCTCACCGCTCACATCCGAGCCGTCCTTGTCCATACCATCACCTCTTACTACTGTGCAACACAGCAACATGCTTCCTTCGCCAGAGGTCGAGTATTCCAGTAGGGAGCAACTTGAGGAGCGCTGTGCAGACGTTCGCACGGAGGCAAGGATACGCTTTTGCGATATAAATTTTCAATGGCAGGAAAACGGATCCACCTCAGACGTGACCGAGGTAAAGTAAATGTGACTAAATCTGGGAAAGAGAGCCAACGTCAGACCAGCTCACACCGAGTCGGTTTCCTTTTCCTACTGAGTGGGAATTTCTTCAAAAGGCGGGGTAATTCGAAGCTAAACGTTTTAGAGTGCAGCCAAAAACACGCTCCGTGACTCCATCCTTCCGGCCATTCGACCTACCGAAAGTTTAGTAGCATGCAGGCTGATGCTGTTAAAAATATGATCCAGGCTGGTGTATATTATACAATGGGCGAGTGGAAGTGCGGAAGGCCATACTTCATGGAAGGACACCGAATCCAAGTCTTCTTGATGATTAGAAAGCATCCGAATTTGTGCAATTCCACGGATGTGATGAAAATGGAACGATTACCTCTTTATTTTGCTCACAAAGAGAGTGTTCGGCTTGCTCAGCAATACCATCATGTTGCATTTACTGTACATACAAGACAAACAAGTACCAATACCCTTACTTCACATTGTAAATACGACAAGCTTCAATAGCTATTTCTCGGTCGGATTCAGCTTTCTCAAGGAAGAGAAGCAAATCGAGTACACGTGGGCATTATCAGATTTTGCGAGCATATGGAGACCTGGACACGCCCGGCTGTGATCGTGACAGACCGTGAACTGGCGTTGATGTCAGCTATAAATAAAGTATTTTCATCTTCGTCTCACCTGATGTGCATATGTCACATTAAATCAGCATACTGGCCAAGTGCAAACGATAATTCGCGACGAGCAAAGAGTGGGCCGTGTTTCTTCAACAGCGGTTCATTCTGGTGGACGCCAACACGGAAGCGGAATATGAGAAACAGCGGAAGAGTTTTTAAATTCTTTTTTAAAACGAAACCAAAGATTCTCGAATACCTCTCGAATATGTGGCTTTATATATAAGGGGCGCTTTCTAAATGCGTGGACGCCAAAGTATCTGAATTTTGGAAACAAAGCTACATCTCGAGTCGAAGGCGCATATGCTTACATTAAAATGTTTCTGCAAGCATCAACAGGGTACTGGTTGACAGATCTTCAAATCCTTGACTAAATTGGCTATATGCACACGTTTTCATGATGCTCAGATTGCTGAAAGTAAGAGCCGTGTAAAGTACGACTTAAGGATCAAAATGAGGGTAAGATCGAAATCCAAACGACCTGCATAGGAAATGTACAGACCGCAAGAATACCGAAGGGTCCACAAGGCCTATCGACGAGTTGGACAATTCATCGATAAGTTCACATAGGCCGGCGAATACAATAACCCTCATAATCCCAAAAGATGCATACGTATACACGCCCGCTAATTGTTAATATCCACGTTGAGCATTTGATTTGTACTAGTAGCCACCGTGATTTCAGTAAGGTATGGAACAATCTGTGTGGTTGCACAACAAGTTTTTTGCTTTTCGAGGATTGCGGAATACAATCCAATACAATCCTTGACATCGGACCAAAGCGTCATGTCGGACCAAAGTGGTCATGTCCAGATGCTAATCGACTTCGGCGCTGGGAGGCAGACATGTGCATCACACGAACCATATTTTTGAACTCGGGTCGGCTGCAAACTGAACCCCTCTTTGCTAGCATGAGATTGGATAATTGCACGTTCTACTAGCCGATGCATCGTCAGCGATAAACGATAACGTGCTATCGAATAGCCTGATGATCGCTCAGATATTTTCGGTAATATTCAATGAATGGACATATCACAAACCTTGAACCTCTGTATATCCTTGAATCTTCAATCAACTGAAGCGGTGTGGCTACTGGCACTTCTCTCAGTACCTTGACTTTTCTAACGCCATGGACGCATGCTTGCTGCTTGTACTTCCTCCACGTTTACCGATTCTATCGATGTATGATATGATATTCCATAGCCAAGCCGATCACATCCGAAATATTTCCATTGAACTTCCGTGGTCTTCGATCATCGTTTATTTAGCTATCGATTCTGACCCTTCCTGGAATTGAGCCCCTCAGCTTGACTACGTGCAAGCATTTACTGAGAAGTCTATTTGACCATCGTAGAGAAGACAAGACAGAAAACACGGTACGTCGTTGACTGTCCAAGTTGGTACTTCTGCTGGATCGGCCTAACGCGATGCGTTCATTGTGTCGAGTTGTTTGTACGAAGTTTACTTAGCTAATTTCGTCCGGACGTTGAGCCATTATATGAAGTAGCTGTCTTCGTTTGTACGTCGTGCAGTACGCCGTGTGATGCTGTGCTACCGGGTACTTAACTGATTCGATGTAACGGTGGTAAATGCTCCACGGTCTCTCGGCTATGCATGGCGTATATATGTATAATTGAATTTTTCATCCTGATCTTGAAATCAAGCACAGTTTAGACTCCAATTGCAATGCGTGCCAGTTCTCATACCAGGTTAGTAGAGATTCGTATAGATTTCTGCAAGGCTGGTTCTAACCATGTAGATAGCCAGATAAATCAGCATGACCGGTAAAAACACACCAGCTTCATTATTCCAAGAGGCATACTTCTGATTTACACTTGAGCGTCGTTACTGCCAAATATGCGCCTGTCATACTGTTGTTTTTTGCCAATATTCGCCAAACGAAAGATCAAATAGTTATTTCGCCGAAGATGACTGCTATCAACTCTCTTCATTGACGGCAAACAATCCTATCAACAATATCAGCTAGCCAAGATACGAGACAAGTCTAGATGAATTGAAAAGCGGCTTCATGTTGCACTTCCACTGGTTATGAATGAATAGAGCTTGTTCAAATACACTTCCATCCACCATCAATACTTAACCATGTATTTCTTGAGAGCTTTCTCTCGTTAATCTGCAATATTTTTTGCAATTGAGTTGCACTATTCTACTTCTGAGCCATAATCCGACATTTCCCAGGTGTTACGGAAGTCATGGTCACTCGCATAATCAACTAGGACCCAAGACCAGCTTGTAGAAATGTGCTTATTGAAATTCGATCTTCCATGGCGAAGTTGTATGTGCTCCCTGATTGGACGTAATGCGCATCGGGATTTGTCGTCAAGAATGATAGGACAAGTATCTATGATTTATCGTCGTCATGCAATCAACATTACGAATCTTGCCTGGCGTCGCTGTATGCGAGTCAATCCTATTTGTTCTCAACTAATAAAAACATTTGCGAACTCATCGGAGTCGCATTATGACATTGCAATTGTGGGTGGAGGAGTTGTTGGTAAAACTGTTGCCTGCCAATTGTTAACAAATCCTGTTTTTAAGTCGAAAAAAATTGCTTTGATTGCTACCGAAATTCCCAGCTCAGACACAGAAGAAGTATCCAACGCGCAATACAAAGGTGCATCGCACCAGCATAAGCATAATAAGTCAGCGCCTGACTTGCGCGTATATACTATAACCCCTCAGTCAAGAAATTTACTCAAGGCCTGTGGTGTATGGGATAAATTATTACCGAACGACTTCTTCTCATTCCAAGACATGCAAGTTTGGGACGCCGTCGGTAATGGACATATTCGCTTCAACGCACAGCAAGCAGGAAAAAAGTATTTGGCGCATGTGGTCGAGCACAAAGTCCTGCTGAATGCGCTACAGAAACGAATGGAAGAGTTGCAACAAGATTTTGCTTCCTTCAGCACGTATGTTCCAGCTAAAGTAAAACATTATCGTCCACCTGACGCAGGGAGTTATGCCTCACATATCGGACTGGAAAATGGTGACGAAATTCGCGCCACATTAATCATTGCGGCAGACGGGGGGAAATCGGTAATCCGTACTCTATCGAATTTGGGTACTTGGGGATGGGACTATGACCAAGTTGCGCTAGTCACAACAGTACGAACTGATCAACCCAATTATACCGCATGGCAACGATTTTTTCCCACCGGTCCGCTGGCGCTCTTGCCTATGCGAGATGGTCATAGCTCGGTTGTTTGGTCGTGCTCAGCAGAAATGGCTACTGATCTCACTCGGCTTACGCGTAGAGAATTTTGCGAGCAGCTGAATGAAGCACTTTTAGATCCTCCTAAAAGTGCTGAAACATTCACATATCCTGGCTTTCCGCTGTTCTCAGATTTGGTCAAAGGAGTGACCAATACAACGCAGACGATCATGGCTGTTGGAGCTATGGCCGATCGGTTTCAAGCACCACCAAAGGTAACAGATATCACAGGAGATCGAGTCCACTTTCCATTAAAAATGAGTCACGCAATCACTTATTGTCGTCCTGGAGTCGCTTTAGTGGGTGATTCAGCTCACGCGATCCACCCTTTAGCGGGCCAAGGACTTAATTTGGGACTAGCTGACGCTGAAGCACTCGTGAATGTACTGAGTGAAGGAGTTGCATGTGGTGAGAGCCTTTCCAGTCCCCTCTTTCTACAAGAATATGAGAGAAAACGAAAGCAAGCAAATGTCATGATGGCACTTGTTATGGACGGGTTCAAACGGCTTTTTGGTCCATCACCCGATGTCGTTGCGCTCGCTCGCAATGTTGGAATGACCTCGCTGAATGCGGTCGAACCTTTGAAGAATCAAGTTATAAAGTATGCGATGGGGCTGACGTAAGAGTAAAAGATACAATAGGTCGCATAAGGTCTTCGCACTTTTGAATACAATTCTCTTGACTGCTTCTGATCACTATGGGTGGTCCCACGCCAGCAACTTTACAACGACATAACAATGATTGTCAGGATCATCTGATTAAAACTTGTAAGTTAGAAGGTTGTCTAAGTCTTGGGAAGGTTTGTCTGAGGGTCACGTATCAAACAATCGCTTGCTGATACATTGAAAGCACCGGAACAGCCGCACGACTAAGTACCCATAGATTTCATGGAGCATCCGAAATAATAAGACTTTCTCTTGTTTGGTACCTTGTTGATTAAAAATGTTAGCGCGAATAACTGCAAGTCATACGGCTCCGAATGATATGATGTACTGCAAAAATAACGTAATAGATAGTCTCGCCAGAAAGTTTGTGTTTTTACTTAGTGATCCGTAAATTTACATCCTAGTCGTTGCATTTCATCTGAAATATCATTCAAGACAAAACTTCTTCGCTTTGGTGCCATGCGTGAGGTGAATGCTCGCAGAGTGCAATGGGGAATCTATATGTGTTTCATGTATCGAGATATAAGCCACAATATAAGAAGTCAAGGGTTTCATTGATCTACAATTAGTGGTTATAATGTGCTGTATTTGATGCATGCGGATTGGTTAGTAATTACACGAGCTGACCAATAATACGTCAAAAAACCTAAAATTTCAGTGGACACCACGTAAGTTCTTGTTGGGGCACAGAAACAGCAATGGTTTCCTTAAGATTGCAAAAGCGGTAAGCATTTAAGCTTACGCGAAGCTTCCCTATGACACTACCTCATCTTCCTGGTACTTACTAGCTTGGCTGCTTCTGTTTTGAAATGCGGCAAGCGAAAAATTTGGCTGGACCCCAATGAGTCAAATGAGATCGCCTTGGCCAATTCTCGTGAAAACATTCGCAAACTTGTGAAAGATGGATTCGTGATTAAGAAACCTCAAGTCATACACTCTCGTGCAAGATTCCAAAAGCGGAATGAGGCCAAGAGAAAGGGACGTCACACAGGAATCGGAAAGCGCCGTGGTACCGCCAACGCTCGTTTACCATTCAAGGTCGGTATATCTCTATAGTCGACCTCTTCTGCTATGTGTTGATGATATTTGAAACCACATAGGTTATCTGGATGCGTCGAATGCGTGTCTTGCGTCGTTTGCTTCGTAAATACCGCGAAGCAAAAAAGATTGACAGATTCCTGTATCACGACCTTTATATGCGCAGTAAAGGTAATCAATTCAAGAACAAGCGCGTGTTGATGGAAACGATTCACAAAATGAAGGCTGAGCGCCATCGTGAGAAGACTCTTCGCGAGCAGTCAGAAGCGAGAAAAGAAAGAGCCAAGAATGCACGTGAGAGAAGGGCTGTGCGTTTAGCACCGACCGCAACACCGGAAGCTGAAAAGCCAACAAAGAAGTGAGATTTAAGACGCTAACAAAGGAAACCTTAACCAACAAGCTGTGTCAATTAATTTGGTTCGCTTATCAGTACACACCATCGAAATCTCTTCTTTTCACACTTCACTCCATCCCAAGATAACGAAGCAGCTTTTGCGAAAATTCGACTCCTAAAAAGCATGCAGCGTTGGCCGGAAATGCTCTTGCCATTGCTGGTCCGATGCCTTTGAACAGAGCACGTGCACCCTCCTCTTTCATTAGAACCTGATAGCAATGAATAATCCCGCGATAGGTTCCTTCCGGGGCTGTCTGAATGCGGGATTTGATAACATCAGCTGGGATGGCAATCGTCCAATTCAGGATTCCTGGTGTCAAAAACCTGTGAGCGTTTCATACTTACACGCGCATCATATTGTACCAGCAAAGCCACCAGCTACAAATGTTCGAAAAGCATTTAATTGCGCAGCATCTTGATTGGCTGGAGTCATGAGACGCTTGATGCCTTCGAAACCTCCAAAGTACCCTACCGACCTGTGATCAACAGTGTGATCACGTATGATTGCTGCGAGAAATCATGTAAAAAAATTTACCCTGGTACGTCTCGTAGCAATGTTGCTTCCCATCCACGGAAAATACTAGAGATCCCACCAGTGCGATACAGCTGCTTTGCGCAATGAAGCATTCCATCGTACAGCTTGGGCTCTCCTCTTGAGACTGCTTGGGCTTGTATTTGAAGTAAGCATTTCAGTCGCTCACCTGGAGCCATCAGAAGCTGCACCAGTCATATAGTCAACAAGCGTTCTACACGATGAGCGATAAAATGCAAGGCATGAAGGCATCAGCTGACCGTAGTTGGTATGGCTGAGAATCCTCCAGCAAACATTATTTGACCCATTGATAAACTCTTATCTGCTGGGGTATTGTCAATAGCTCTCTATAAGAAATACTCTCATACTTAGAAATACAGCTTTATCATGGCAGAAAATTGCACGACAAACCGCCAAGGATTTCCCCATATCATTCCCCCAGAAGCAAACGGCAAATATTGGGGTGACACCTACGAGTGGCGCTGACATACCGCGATACAATCCTTTGATCTAAACATTGAATGCCAGTATAGGTGCATCCACCAAAGTCTTATATGTTTAAGATACGTACACCGTCTTTTGCAACAATCTTTCTCGCACAATCCAAAGCGCTGCTATACATCGGCGATTCCCCAGCTTTCGGCTTCTCCATGGTTTGCATATTCACCTTAATAAGGTCCATTGGATGCCCCGTAGCTACAAGGCACATGCCTACAAAATCTGATACTTAAAACTTCATACACTGGCGCCCGAGCAGGCAAAAGTGTACCCCCGATACCACCAGTTAGAAAAGACAATAATCCAGAAGGAGGTGCTGCATTGTTTAGGGAATTAAAGCAGTGCAGTCAACCGTTATAGCATTTGGATCCTTACGCAATGCAATTTCAGTAGAGCTCATTGTGTTAAGGTTATGGCTTCAATATTGACAGACGATCACTGGATTATTTGTGAGATTTAGATACTTAGCAGCAATTAACCGGTACAGTACTGTTGGGTGCTACATCCTGTCTGAGTCGCAAATCAAAGCGCGTTTACAACTTTGTCCCAGACGACACACCAAGTAGAGCGAAATGTTTCCTACATCACTGTCATGACTCGTCTACGTGGTTGTTGTATCTTGCCATTTAATTGATTAATGCTACTGCGTTGGTGGCGAGGAAGGTTGAACATCAGCAGTTTCATCCATTGGTGCGACTCCATCTTCAGTGGCATATCTAGACAGGTAGTCAGTATATCATACAAGAGCAGCGGAGAATACGCTTACAATAGCTTGAAGAGATCCTGGACGAGTGCATTTTGCTCACCGTCTTCTATATTCTGCAATAAGATCTCGATATCTCGAAGCTTACCAAAGTAGAAATCTCTTTCTGTTTCTAGTCCAGTCACCTAGATATGAAGAATCGTCAGTTTTAGTAGTTTTTGCTTGCTAATTCTCAATAGAAATTATACCGCCGCTCGTAATTCTCCGTTTTCGTCTGTAAGCAATGCATTGGCAGCCTTGAATTCCGCCAGTTGCTTTTCCTTTTCAACTATCGAAGCTGTGCTGGCCATTGTGACTGCATTTTGTGACTCCATCGCTGTAGGAGCACCAGGGGGTCGATTGGTTCGGGTGCGAGATGGGAAACTATTGCGGGCAACATGACTCCCCGCATTTCTCCGCCTTAAATCATTTGATATGATATTTGCTGGAGATGGCGCTATTGAAGAAGTGCCACCTCGATGTTTATTTGAGAATTGTATGCCACCTTTTCCTTTCTCTCGTTGAGCGACGGGATCATATGATTGACCAGATGCATTCAACTCGTGAAATTTTTTAAACCACTGCATAAATTCGAGATTATCCTGATATTTACCACGAATAAGCCGATCGACATCCACATACTTGTCGATTTTTAGATTGGTGAAGCATTTCTGAAGCACTTTGTAATTCTGTATATATTCGTAATCTTTATTCGCGCTCCAATCGACTTTGGACATTGGTACTTTTCCAGGATAAATGGAATCTAGAATTTGACACGCTATGGCTCCTGTGCACGTCTGCTCAACTTTGGTTAAGTTTGTATGGCAAGTTTGATTGATCCAGTCCAATATCTCTTTACGACCTACAAAGTATGCCCCATCCATCATGCCAATGCTTTGATCGGCCGAAGACATGTTGCTTGTCGACTTTGCGCTGACCGAATGTCAGAGGGAGATTGCAGCGGTTACGGTTCAACTGCGCTAGAGCTGGCTTTGGAACCGCAATAGCAACGCTTTTACAGGCTTTATTCAATTTGTTCGAAGGTATTTTGATTAGTTGAAAAGTATATGTTCTTCTTGTCGCAATGAGCATTATAATAGCATGGAATCAAGACATCATCAAGCAGATGATTTTGTTAAACACTGTGAATCAAGAAGGTACGTCCTTGTCAAATACAAGCAGTAAAGTCTTGATTTACACAGCGACATGTTCTCAAGATCTATCGACACTGATCAGAACTGCTATAAATAAGCTGACCAAGGGTACGGATACGAAAAAGTCTCAGATGAGCAGTATTACAGGTTTGTTGACGCATTGCAACATGGAAATGATCATTACAGTAAAATCGTTTGATTAGAGAGGTATAACTGGGAAGACTGTCAAATCGATCAGGCTACCATTACGTTGGCCAAAGTTCTTCTCGACACAAGCAAGGTTCTCTTGCATATTTAAGGCCAAGTGCACCATCGTGAACTCTTTTCACAGTTCACTCTGTCCGAAAAACAATTTATCGCATCAGTCCGCGGAAGTGGTTTAAATGAAGCAAAGGCACTCTTACTGGCACAGGTACGCGACAACTTTAGGGACAGCGAAGGTTTGGCTCAGGTCTGTCTCAATCTCTACATAAGTTTTACGCAGATTTCCAGTACAAAATACGTGGGTTCAATTTCCGATCGATTGAACAGCAGATTCCTCGATATATTAGCTTTCGTTGGCGTATCGATTGTCAAATAGAGACTCGACTTATTCGACGCCAGATGAGACCAATAATGACGTTCCAATTTACAACTCAACTGCCACGGAAGGAACCTATGAAGGGTGAATTAATCAAGGCCGAAAATTTTCGAATCGATTATACGACGCTCAAGAAG
Organism: Albugo laibachii; assembly: GCA_902706625.1. Lineage (NCBI taxonomy): Eukaryota > Oomycota > Peronosporomycetes > Albuginales > Albuginaceae > Albugo > Albugo laibachii. Next base: position 38,036 of record CACSLJ010000198.1, on the reverse strand, counting down.
CTACAGAACGAATTCGAAACCGCTCTCCGACAAGCTGAGTCGATACACTGCTTGCGCATCAGAAAATATATCTGATCATCCTGTCGTGATAGTATCGTTGATGTTTACTGACCTTGCCACATTGTACATCGTCGAACTACTCAATACAGCAGATTCCCTTGATATTGAGTTTCTGGTTATCAAACGAGCCACCGATTCGTCTTTGTACACTTTCATTTTATCTGAATTTGGATGAAGGAGATGCAATTTATCCAGAATATTCACATAATTGTGATCAATGTAGTCAAGATATGGCTAATTAAAATCCTTCGAAGATTGCATTCCTTTACATCATCTTCATAAATTGGCATCACCTGAAGCAAAACTTCTTTGCGTTTTGCCACCGTTGATTGCATTGTTTGCAAATCCTGAATCCATCGCTCTTGCTGTAAAGTTCTGTGACGTCGTCCTGCTCGACTGCACGTACAATACAAACAAGTTCAAGATGCCTATGCTCCAATGTGTCGGCATCACCCCGTCCGGAAATTTTCATTTCTGATTTGCACGTAAATCAGTACGTTTTACGAGAGAAACATACTAAAAGTAGTTATACTTCGGATCCCTAAGCTATTTCTTGGTTCGTGTCGTCTTCGCGTACTCCAGCCAGTAATCTCTGGCAAGAGTACGCTGTTTGTTCGGACGAAGGCTAAGATGTTCAGCTTGCACTTGAGTGTGGAGGATGAAGGAACACTACGCTTCAATATCCTCTGACTAGTTGGCTGGATGATGCGGCGGGTGATCGGGGCGCAAACGCCATCAATCACATGATGCGACGATGGGCACAGTTGAACCATTTGAAAGACCATAACCAATTCTGGATCCCTTTTCCTCATGCACGATATCTTCCTAGATGATGTATTTGTCGTGTTCGTGTCATCCACTGCAGCTGCACGCCAATTTTTTGAATGCTACTGCTTACCAGATTCGGCTTTTTTATACTTGAGTAGTGCCCCAGAGTAAAGCTGAAGATTTGTAATGTGAGATTGCTCTAAAATGCTTAACTGAGCGTCATGGCTAAAGTATATTTATAGATTTACCCATAACTTGACATATCTGACCTGCAGTTCCTGATTCGTGAAAATGAATCAAGTACCGGGCAAAACATGGACAGATAATTTAACTTGAAGCAGGGTCCACCATGCGTGAGAATAAGTTTAGCTTCTGCGACATTCTTGCAAATAATTACGCTGCTGAAAAAGAGTTCTGTTGAGTCATGTCGATAATCAATGAGTCATAACACAAATAATACCATTGTCTCCTTGCACTAGAAAGCGAATGAAGTGAGCATTTTTACTATAGAATCATCGATGCGTTCGGTGGTCAGCTCGTCACAAGAGAAGGGTTTTAGTAGCAGGATACCAAGAAGTAGACGTCGAGTGTAGAATGAGAAGAGGGACCCCAGCTTCTCAAATGCGCTTTTGCAGCCCTTAAACGGGCCAAGGCATGTAATCACATCATACGGTAACAAGTTGATCATCTCGGATGGTGGTGGCCGCTTCTGCGCGACTTACGTAAAAATTGCTTTTCCTGATGATCTATTGAAACGTTGGAATATCAACTGCTTGTTCATGACGGTCGAAACGTCGAAGGGTTAACGGCGACCTAGAGCCCCGGTTCCACGACGAGTACTACAGCACATTGGTGTGAACATTACGTGTTGTGGTGCTACCCGTGGAACTTGCGCTCAGTCGCCATATCCCCTCGACAGCTGACCGTCGTGAGCAAGAAATTGATCCTGAATGAGCAGTGGGGTAAGATGAGCTAGTCGGAAGAAGGTTGAAGCTCTGAGGAAGGCCAGAAAGACGAGAAGACGAGCCGATGAGCCAAAGTGACATATCTCGAGAAGTTATGAACACGCATTCTCCAAAGTACTTGACGACGCGTCCAAAAGTCGATTTCGAGATTCATTGTAGGCTTGAATGATGGCTGAGAAGCCACAGGCAAAGTGGCAGAGACTAATGTCAAAAATACTTGCATCCAGTCCGACTGTCATCCGATACCATACGCTGGTGGATTTACTTGTTCTGGCCCAGCAAGCTCGTACGCATCCCATTAGCCCGATGTAGGAGAAGCTCTAACTCTACCATATTTTCAACTACTGCCTTACGCACGCATGCTGTTATCGATTGCAGTTCGGGTTTTAGTGCGAATGCCTCATATGACCATCATCGTACTCGAATACTTTGAGCTTCTCACGCAATGTCAAAGCGCACTCAGGAATCATTTGGAAAACCACAATATTTCAATTTATGTACCACAATCATAGCCCTCCCATAACCACGAACGAATTGGTTAAGTGTGTCGCAATTTGTACCCAGCTAAGAATGCTAGCTTTGTCTGATATTGAAATTCTAGCATGAAATAAATGCATAGCTCTTTTTCCAAGTAGGTCGGTCGTTGAATAGTTACGCGTTCACGAGTCACAATAGCTGCGTCACACGTTCATCCTGGTGAAAATTTTCATGTCCTTCGAAAAGAAAACTCCAATCCAATCCATTCGATCCAACAAGGTACACATGCCGAGGTCGTACTTCTAAGGTAATAATTTGGACCTGCTCTATATACTACTAGCGCTGGGTGCAGCATGTTTGGCGTCTGATCAATTCCTATCATTTGATTCAGCGGTTTCAGCGCTCGTATCACCCGGCGACATCCTATTCGCTCGAGTGTATTTGAACCTTCCTTGCAGCCTTAGCGCCACATGCCGGTGCCACAGTATGTAATGCGAATCGGTTTCTACTAGATAGCTTCCTTCTCTTTTTCATTATAGTATTTCGCATCTGGTTCGTGATAACTTGAGCAGAATCCATTTGGGCTTGAGTAGATAATAAAAGGCTACCAACAGCCGATATGAAAGTGCATCTCAGTGTTGTGCTTGAATAGTCAAGCAAATTATGCACTAGACTCCATATCTTGCGACAAGATGTGTGGATCCGAGTGATGCATGCAAATTCAGGATTAGACAAGTTTCAATGCCCACCAATTGAGAGCCTTCTTCCAGCGCGGCTACCACTTCAAGATGAACGGCTTGAGCAAACTGTATAGTAATGCTCACAGATAAGAAAATTTGGACCGGTAGAGCATTCTTTACAGCGATAATTCTAACCTGACATCTCAAACTATGCGTGATAGACAGTCATGACTCGACAATTCCAATTTGTAGTATATGTGCAGCGCTATCGGGTGCAATGTCATTGTTTAAAGCTAGTTGAACATCATCACTATAATCAGCGCTCATATATTGGTGAGGATGATGTATTGCTTCTTTGATTTTATCTCTTCCCGGTGTACTGACCATAGTACTATTGGGGATTCTGGGGTAGAGGACACTCCGTGACTTCTTGTTATCGGGTGCTGGATAATTGATCACCACCAAGGGGTAGAAAGCCAAATTTCTGTAGTTCTGAGTCGATTAAATTGCGAGTCGGCCAGTTTCTAATTTGATTCTTTGCGGCGCCTCATCCACTTGCATCGAATACGATTTAATACATGTTTCTGTCTCTTATCATCTCTCTCCGCGGCTTGCAATGATAGAACAATCAATACTCAGACCATAGTGTCATGCATCCCACGCTGCATTTATACGAAGGCTTTCAAAACATCACCAATTGACGAGTCTCTGTTATGAACTAGATACGTTGATCTGTACCACCTTCACTTTGCAGCTCGCTTACGAAAGCTGTTCTTTGCGACACCGGTGATCTGACCTTACATTCTTTTCCTCGCACCAAGTGGATCAAGTAAGTACCGTGTCTTGCAAAGATCGCATCAGGTACAGTAGGACGTACAGTTCTAGCTCAAGCAAGATGCCAAGTACAGTAATGGCAGTGAATTGTGTATCAATTGCTTGTCATGGTAGTTTCAATGGAGTCGAGAGCGTTTACTATCACACGAAGCGTCGATTTATTCTTGCTAGTGATCAACTATGGAAACCATTAGCGCTATTGGATGATAAAGTCCCTTGGGATTGCCGATACCAGTTCGACTACTGACGTACGAATCAATGGAATCCGTCTACTCATTTCGCTTGCCTGTATTCTGGATGAGATCTCATAATTAACAAAAGGGAAAAAGACTGCCATTTCCCTAGGACATTAAGACGAACATCGTCTGCAAGTCACACTGGGACTTCGAGGTTGCCACGGCTTCAACAATATACCAAGCAAGCTAAATTTAGTCGTTTACAGGCTTCCATACTCGGAATCACTCAAACGCAAATGGCATCGGTATATTCATGCATACTGAGACATTAGACAAGCGGGTTTGGGCTACATGAAATTCGTTCAGGCACAATTGCTGATTCAAACCAGCATAAAGGGGTACACACAGCCCATACTGTGAGTTAATGGCTTTAGTTCGACGCACATGTGCTGTAATTAACATTTTTGGCTCGCTAATTATCATCAGCAAGTAAAAAATGAGGATGCGCTAGCTCTTTAATTGAGCTGTACGAATCCTTTACATATGCCCCAAAACGAAAGCATTGTTGGATATCTTTTTGGTCATAGCGCAAAAGTTCGGTCTCGTTGAGAAGCAAACATTGGATGAGATCATCTTGCTATCACTGAATGGAACTGGAACTGATTCTTCCCGACCAATTATACAAAGTAACGGTTCTCTAGCATCAACTCAGAATATTAGACGATTCCGCTTCGGAGAACCAGCAGATACTCATCGTGTAAATCAAATGCGCCGGGAGGGCGTGACTGCAATGGAAATCAAGGATTGCTATGAAGTAGTGGTCATTGCTCTTATAGTGGATTCAAGATACGTTTTCAACTTAATTTATCGGTTCGATGTACTTTCGGCTCAGACTTTATCATCTCGGTATATATGAGTGAACAATATGGCTGATGGACATGCTTCAAGTACGACACGCTGAGGTCTGACCATAAACTGGAACTATCAGTTTGCAAGTGCGAAGTTGAAGTTCTTCTCGCTCTTATAGGCGATTCCGATTCCTACCGAGGACATTCCCCATCTTATCCATCCAAGTGTTTCGTCATTCCGGAGACTCAATCTTGACAACGTTCAACCCTTGATGCAGTACTTTATCATACTATCACGTACGGGAGTGGGATCTTTCATCCTAACTGCTGGATCGCAGAGCTCATACCAAAATATGGTAATGGTTTTCGTCCATAGATGGTGCTAAACTATCGTCAAATTTCAAACTCCATTACGGCATGTCAACTTCCCAATCTTGACCAATAGAAGTAACTACAATCTCTAAATAGGTTACGTTTACTATCAATTGCAAATACTCTCAGAGTCGATCAAAACACCAAGTGCTACATCAATCTGCTGCGTCATGGTTTGTCTGGCTGGCAGCAACGACAGCATGGCACAGTTGCCTGCAACTCATTGAAACAGATCTGACTTTGATGATCATGGATGCTTTGGGGAATCATGCTTCAATTCGCAAGTATCAGGATTAGTTTCATCCTTGCATTAAAAAAAGAGTACTCAAGCAGGTTCTTCTGATGCGGGCCAAAATTTTGCAGGGATTTACCTACAACTGTGCGTAATCTAATCAGATTATTTGGTAGCTATGAGCCAAAACACTCCAAAACACTTATTTTCACGCAGACCTTGAATCATTCTGCGTATTTATTGGCCCTAGGTATGATTGGCGGCGATTTAGTTGATCTTTCAGCTGCCGCATACCTATAGAGATGAACAGTCTTCCAATGGATGTCACTCCGATGTAATCACCATTGAGACATCTGTACGAGTAAACATTGGATCACATATGAAAGTTAACAAGAAAAATTACGTTCTCCTCATGTGCTTCGCTCCCCGCCTTGTACGACAATAAATTGAGACGATGCCTAGTAATTCTAATACCGATAAATATATTTGAGTTCGAAAAAATCTTTTGCAGACAAGGCTTCCTTAGCCTTAGAATACTCTTTAAGTGAAGCCACAATTGCATAACAACATTCATCGTTCAGATTCGATCCAAAAACAATCAGATCAATTGTAATGCAGCACGAAACTTGATGATATGAGTCACTCCAAAAGTATGCGCAATTTTATATATGAATCATGCCAGGCGGACACCACGCAATCAGGGTCCGGTGTAAATTTTTGAACGAGGCAAGTATGGATTGTTCCTGGTCCTGTCATCTTTTGGTTCCAATTTCAGTCAAATATGAGCTTACCTCTGTACATAGAAATAGAAAGTCACAATCGCCTTTGGAACGAATAATTACATTAGATGAGATACTCGTTAATCGGGCGTATCCACGGCACCATCTTAAAATTTGCTTATTTTTCTTTTTCAAGGTATCGATGCTGGATTTGTAATTTACTAAATCGGCTCAATTTTGTCATATTCCGATCGGAAGAGCGGTGAAAATGAGTATCTCCAGCAACGGTTTTTGGATCGACATGTACAAGTCTGGGATAAGGGATTTGATGGTGCACCGCAATATCAACCTGATTATGACCCTTTTGTATTGCTTCACAGATTTCATCATCGTGCACTAGATGCCGATTGGCTTGGAACTTCTTCCTTGCCTCATTCTGAATCCACTGCTGCTCATGAGCACCACCTTTCCCTACACGGTAGAAGATAATTGAAACTATATCAATGGGCTCAGTCATTCATGAAAAAGTACGTGCTGACTCACACGTTTTTGCTACGCGCAATATACGTCGGAACAACGCAATTGCTCTCAAGCGAGTTGACATTGTTAGTGTGATAACAGAATTGGATGCAATTGTAACAGTCTATGAAACTTCTGTTATACTTTGTTATAATGCACGCAAAAAGTCAATTATCTCAAGGGAATTGTTATATTCACGACCTTTTTTCCCCATTGAATTCCCCTTTTGAGAAACTAAACAAACATTTAAATTAAAGAAACTAAAGAAACAAAGCTTTTTGAAAGCGTTTGACGCAATGAACACTCAACGCATGCTCCCTCCTCCAGAGGCTGAATTTGATAGCCGTGAAGAAGTAATGCCTGCAGCTCAACATTGGGCTCTCGAACAAGGATATGCAATGACTGTCAAATGTTCAGCTGCCAGAAAATATGTACAATTAAAATGTGACCGTGGTGGCGCAAGCGTATCTAAATGTACACAGCGGAAGCGACAGACAACGTCTCGGCGTATTGAATGCCCCTTTCTCATCTCTGCAAATTATTCCAAAAAAAACTAAAAAATGGATGTTCGAGACGGTAGTCAGTGAGCACAATCACCAATAATCTCTTCACTCCTCTGTGCGTCCAACGCATAGAAAGCTCACTGTCGACCAGGTAGACAAAGTAAAGAATATGAGTAATGCGGATGTCAAACCGACTACAATTTTATTAGCTTTGAGGATGACAAAATGTGATACCTTTGCAAATTTGCGCACTATATACAACGCACGAGTCAATATGCTAAATGAGCAGCTTGCGGTTAGAGCTCCTCCAGAAGCGTTCCTTGACAATCTTCAAGAGAGCGATTTGGTGCATCATGTCGAAGTAAATGAAGTAGGAAACATCACTGGTCTATTTTTTGCATATCCGGAAGGCATAAAACTTGCAAACCACTACAGCCACGTTGTTGAGATGGGCTGCACGTACAAAACCAACCGATATCGAATGCCTCTTCTTCACATCATCGGAATAACTGCATTCAACACGACGTTGACAGTAGGCTTTTGCTTCCTGGCCATGGAAAAGGTGGAGAATTATTTGTGGGAAATCGGCTCTGCACCGAAGGTAATCGTCGCAGACCCGGAACTGGCCCTTATGGAGGCAATCGAGCAAGTTTTTCCGTCGTCTTCAAATTTTTTATGCATTTGGCATATCAATAAAAACATACTCGCCAATTGTGAGCAATACTATGCAAACCAGGAAAATTTGGACGCATCTGTGCAAATGTGAATCGTTCTTGTCTCTTCGTCAACGGAATAAGATTACGAGGTTCAGCTTGTAAACTTCGCAGATGGCCTCTCAGAGAAGTTGGAGGCTTTGAAATACGTTATGACAACTTGCCTCGTCTACAAGAAACAGTTTGTGAAGCCCTTGGGTTTTGAAGAATCCACATTTTAGAAATGAGTTTCCATCGCGGGCAGAGGGAGCCCATGCACATGTGAAGAAGTTTCTTCAGATCTGTACAAGTGACTTATTGTTGGCATTCAATAAGCTGAATACCACGCTCGATCACCAGATCAAAGTATAGGTAAGTCAGAGCAGCATCGAGAAGTTGCATCATTTGGTAAAGATTCCAGAGATTTTTGCATTAGTATCCGGAAAAATTTCTTTGTTCGCCTTAATGAAGTGTCTTGTACAGCATGGAAAACTCAAACAAAAACTTCATCCATGCACCAGGATCTTTACGTTGGAGATGGGGATCGTTGCACACACAAGCTTGCAGCGATTATCAGGAATCGAAGTACACTGACTACATACAACTTCCATCCACAATATGGAATTCGACAAATGTAAGAGGAGTGAATCATTTTTCAATTCCAGAATCACCAATTTGTCTTGAATATATCAGGGAGAGAAGAAGAATTTTGGTGGACAGTGGGAATTAATCCGAGCGCGCATCGGAATGCTTCCAGCAGCTAAACAAGAGAAAGCAATATCGGATATTGAGAAGTTGTTCGATGGTCGGAGCACTATTGTTCAATTGAAACTAGCGTTAGTGAACGTGCAATCCCGCAGAACACCTCTAGGCGCCAAAAATACCCAATAAAACAGTGCGAAGAGGGGCGTCTTTATTCGAGCACAGGGAAGGCCGCCTAGGAAAATGGAGGTGTGGGAAATGTGAAGTAATAGGCCACAACTGACGTAGCTGTCCTTCGCTCGATTGTTCTGGTGAGTCGCATAACAAAAGTACATTCCATGAACTACATGCTAATTGGATATGCTACATGACACAGAATCGATGATGGCGTTGGAAAACTCGAAAATAAATACCGTTGAATTGGTGTCGGTGCTGGCTACAGAATAGTCAGGTAGCCCTGGAGGAAAAGCTGCAGATCTAGGTACTTCTTAATATAATTCTGGTTGATTATGCATATAGTCATTGAGAAAGGTCTATAAAAACTCTTAAATGCGCTGATTCATAATCTCTTTCATCCATTTGACCGATCTTGTCCACATGAAATAGACGCACGCTTTCTTATGCTCCGGAAAAGCTTCTTCGCACGCACTTTGGTTTTGAATGTACTCGAATAGTGTAAAATATTGCTTTTGATCGACTAGATCAAGTTGCAGAGAAAGACTTTTACGTATTATTGATAGCCATTGACGAACTTACAAAGAGGTTTTAGTACATCGAAGTAGCAAGTAGTCATGTAAAAGACCCAAGCTTTCGACGATCAGCAGCACGATAAACTAATTCATAGTGGGTCCTTGCGCAAAATATTGGTAAGTATTCCAATTAACCTTGCTTGTTTGATCATGGTCGGAATACCCGACAACAAGAAAGTATTTGATACTAGTGATCGAATTGAGAATCTGATCTGCACATTCTTCTATAAGAAGAATTGTGATATTCTTTTCGCTTATTGTAGACAGCTGGCTTTATACGGTATGCGAACATTTTCACCATGCACTGCTTCATTGCTGTAAAGTGTCGCCATCTGTTCATTGCATCGATAGCTTTGCTCTCTATAAAGGTGCCATGCTGGAGCTGCCATAGATTGAAAATGTGCTTGATCAAAAGCTTAAGATATCCGTTAATGTGACAGTCAAGGTTGGAAATCAGAGTTAATGAATACACCTTTTCTGACTAGCTTTATCAACAGAACAAACCAACAAAGCAATTTTTGTTTTCCCTTTGATACATACACAGTCCAGAAATTTACCAAAGCTTCCACCCGTTTACCAAAGAAGTTTGGCCTTTATCCTAAAAGCCGTCTCAATTTTCGATTGAGTATCATGAGTTGAATGACTTCCAGCATACACTCTAGCGTCGACTGAAGTTGAAGTCTGGGTTAAATGAGTGGAAGACAAGGGTTTATTCGCCGTTCAATGTGCAAAGCATCAATACATTTCGATTTATTATCTACTTCTTTTTAATTAGTATGATGCAAAGTGAGAGTAAAAATCTGCGACTCGGAAATTGAATAAATATCATAGACGTTTTCAGTAGTCCTCAAAATCAATGTGAGCACGTTTGCAATCACTATAGTGGGACTAAATCTAACGGAAAAGGAGTAAATTAACGGGAACAAAAGCCGTGAATATAACAATTCCCTTATCTCAAAGGGAATACAGGTCTCCCTTGTTTAGTAAAATAGCAAATACGCATTAAGTTTTGAAGGGTATTAACTCGCGCGAATATTAAGGCAAAGATAAAAACGTGTTTATTGAGTAGATTCGAGGCGCACATTTGCAATGCCCTGAATGAGCTCGTACAGGTCTTCTGGTATAATACCAGTATACTTCAAACAGTTGGCGATGGTGGACTGCGTTAAAGAATCCCACGCATCACGGCACCAATGCATAGCCTGCACGACCTCGACTTCGTAGAGATCCTTCGTGCTCTTCTCTTCGTCGTCAATGAAGTTGTCTTTCACGTCGACAGAATGGCATCCCTGCCTGCGTTGGAAGTGCGGCTTGAGACACGCGATGACACCTGAATCCCTTGGCTGCAGGACCGATGTGGTGTTTGGTGGAAGCATCTCGACCTCCGCGTTGGTGAGAAGCTTCTCGGCGCAATGTGAAAAAGCGTTGTCCAAGAGCAGCAAGACGTGACAGCCTTCTTTCTTCATGCGCTCATTGAGGTCATCTAACCACTCCTGAAAGAGAGCGCGCGTCATCCAGCCCTCTTTTGTGCTCTTGTATTGCACACCATGGTGCTCGCCAGACTGCCGCCCAAAGCAGTGCGGTTTGACCGCGTATCCCATGAACAGTAACGGGAGCTTCTCTGTCCCATGGGCGTTTGCTGCCACAGTGACAGTCAAACGCTTCTTGTCGCTCTTCCTCCCTGAGATTGGCTTTGTGGAGACTATTTTAGTGGGCGGCTTCCAGTAGTAGAGCGCTGTTTCGTCGAGATTGTAGACATATTTCGCTTCATAGTCGAAAATGCGTGCACGCAACGCTACGCGCCGTTTTTAGACTGAGGCAGCACAAGCTGATCCGGCTTCTCCTTGCGTACGCTGTGACTTGAGGTTGTGGCGACGTTGAAAGTTGTATATCCTGCCCTTTGAAAATGTGAGCCCGAGCAAGCTACTACGCATCGCCACTGACACGATGCTGGTGACCAGCTCGTCTCGCAATCGCTCCGCCTTGAGCCAAATTAAATGACCAGTGATACAAATACCCGGCTGACCGCATTACTCGATTCAAATTAGGAGCTGCACGTCAAGAAGCAAGGAGATTTTGGACGCAGGGAGGCTTGCATCATGGCACGGGTGCAGTAGCTCGGGGTGCGTGCGAAACCGCTTCAAGAGCTGACTCATATTTGATACGGAAGGTGCACGGGGCAGGGCAAATCGTTATTTTGTCCACAGCCCAAGTTCATAAAGCGTTAGCGCGTCGTTGTTCGCGTGGTACTGAACGATCGTGCGTTGCTGGTCGATCGTCAGTCGCACGCGCATTCGAAAGGGTTGCTTCATGCATGTTAAAATAGGGAATGTATCTATTTTGAGAGGTGTTTAAAATTGATAGGTTTAACTAAGGAAGGGAGATCTATATTCCAAAAGGTGACACGCTTTATAAATTTGACCAAAACGTGACACGGTTTGTTTAAAACATTTATAAGATTAATAGGTGTGGTCCACTTAACATTTTTCTGTGGCGATTGGCAAAACCGGTTTGGGATGCGTGGGAAAGTTCTTAACTCACAGGCATTGGAGCGCAGGACCTACTATTTAGCTGAGCTGCGGTAGAAGCCGCATATTTGGAAAGGTAGCTTCGGTCTGTCGACCAACAATCGGCTCATGGAAAGCTCACAATGAGCACCGCTTTGGACGTTGACGTGTACCAGCCGCACGTGATCGCTTGTCTAAATGAGAGATTTTTTTGCTGTACGCTTATCGCGTCAGCTGCCTCATTTAACGCTTGGAACTGCTGGGCCAGAAACTCTTACTATTGCTCCATTTCCCGCTTCATGGCTTGCTGTTGCTCATTCAACGCCAGCTGGTTCTGATACTGCACAGCCAGATAATCTTGTGTCCTTTGTGCTGTTTCACCAGTATGTCGTACCTCTGCATCATCCGCCGCGATGGACCGCTGTAACGAGCTTTCCGGTATCAACCTTTTTGTCTGGGCAAGTGGTAAGGAGGCGGTGGATGCAGTAAAACAGCTTGCTTTCAAACAGTCGAAGTAGGCCACGGTGCACACTTGAAGCGGCATAATTCGCAAACTCGTGTGCAGTAGTGCTGAGATGGGCTGCACGTGGTTCGTCAATAACACTCGAACAAGAAAGGGTGATATAGGCGACTGGCATGTGATAAGCTCGCGCTTATCACATGTCAACTGTCTTGGAAGAGCCAAACCAACTCGACAACAACTTCTTCTCATCCAGTGATAAGGTCCGCCCTTGCGGCTAACTCGCCATCAGCGGTCCGTGAGCTCATCACCCATCTTCGGCATGAAAATGGTATCACAGCATCTAGCAGCACAATGTACCGCGCGAAAGAAACTGAGGCAACAGAGATGTTCTCCGAAGATCCAACGACAGTACAACTCTTACCAAGCTATCTGAAGGAGTTTTATCGACTCAATCCCGACACGTTTACTGTACTCGAGTGCTACAAGACTGGGAATACTAGACGTGCCATTATGGTCATGAATCCTAAGTGGTTTTTGAAAGGTTAAGGATTGTACAGCGTGGACGCTGCTCACATGCAACATGGTTCTCTGACCACCAACATTCCACCTGTCGGCGGTAGTACTTTTGCACCCGTACCCGCAAGGTGTTGGCCTAGGACATCGAACTTGATATCTTCAGGCCACGAGAATCCACACGCACGCTCAGAGAAACTGATTTGTCGTACAAACGCTTTTCCCCCGACAACTACGCTTGGCTCTTCGGGTTTGTGATATCTCATGGCTTTCTGCTCAAGTCACGTCCTACTTTCAGTGATCGTAACATTGGTCTCATATCGGCGACGACTAGTCTCGGTATCTTCAACATGCATTGTGTCCGTCACATTATTCGTACGTGCAGTATTGTTCTGTTTTGTCACGAACTGGATATTTATGATATCACTGAACTTTGGCATGTTGAATTCTCCACTTTAGGCAAAATGAGAGCAGATAAGACCATACGGCTCGCTATCAGTCACGATACATTCGCGTGGGCTGCCAATGCAGCTACGACTGAAGCTGCTTTCAACGACGCAATCACGAAGTTTAAACAGGTCAACACAAGCGCTGTGGCATATTTTCGTATCATTTCTGCTGCGAAGCGGGCCTTATATCCTCACTTCAAGGTGATACCACCGTACGGATGGCGTGCCACTAACTTTGTAGAAAGTGAGCAAGCGAAGAGCCTCAGGTTGAAGCCACGACTAGTGTTTCCGTTTGGATTTTTCGAGGCTTATGGAGCGATTCTGATGGTCGAGAAGTACTTTCAGTCCAAGCAGCTCAAAACGTGGGTAGGTAAAGCAAGACGCGTTACTCCAAGAGCTGAAATGAAGTTTCACACTCAATTGAAGGCAGCCGAGGAGTACTCAACTGTGTTAAGTTCCGACGATGCTGCCTTCGTTGCACGCATTACACATCTTGTGAAGCAGTAACGAGTAGATAATGTGACGCTTGAATGCTCGTGTGTGACATGGATGCAGTTGAAGGTCCCATGTCGCCATATTCTCGTAGCATTAAAGGGTCAAAAGAGTCCACCAGTGATATCAGATTCAGTCAGCGACTGCTACAAAGTTACAACATTCCAAGATACGATCGGATCGCTAGAGATCCCTGAGGTGAGCACTCTAACACCCGATCTGTCCATCTTACCGGTAAAAACGTTCGTCAGACAGGCAGGCCGAGGAAGAGGTGCATCAAGTCACGCGGTGAAAGCGGACCGCACAGTCACAAACTGTACCGGTGTGGGAGATGTGGAAGTCGAGATGGCCATAATCGAACCACTTGCCGCATTTCTCAAGACTAGCAGTGAAAAAATCAGGCTGTATGGGTTTTTCATATTGGAAGGTGCATACAAATTCATTGTGCCGTAGTGTCATTTACGATGCACAAGTGTTTTAAACAAACCGATTTACAACCAAAGAAGTGTATTTCAGACAAATCGTGTCACGTTTTGGTCAAAATTTCAAAGCGTGTCACCTTTTGACGTATACCCTACAGGTCTCCTTCAGAATACCGTCACCCATAATGTGAGCATACCCTTTTCAAATCGATACATCTAAAAAATAGAAATTACGAAAGCGCTTACTGTACTCAACGACACGCAATCGCAATGAGTGCAGCAAAACGCATTCGTTTGAATAGCGAGCAGAAGAGAGTGCTGCGCGAGCATCACGCAGCGCACCCAGACATGACGTGCCAAGAGCTTAGTGAATGGGCAGCGTTTACGTTCAAGCTGACTTGTCCGCTCGCCCGAACGTCATTGACTGAACTGGTGAAGCGCCAAGAAGTCGACACCGAGCGTAACCCGCTGCGAAAGGCAAGTCACTGCGCGCACTCGCCTGAGTTGGAAGCGCACTTAGTGGTGTGGATCAACAGTTGCGAGGAGATGAAGATCTCCATCGTCACAGGAGCATCAATTCGGCAGAAAGCAGAGATGATACGATCCATTCTCTTTGCAGCCACTCCAACCATTGCTGCTGTGCTTTCCAAGTTGATGCTCTCAAAAGGCTGGCTCGATTTCAACAGCGGCAGGGTCTCAAATCTAGGCGAACGCATGGCGAAGCTAGCTCGGTCAAGACTACTACAATTAAGAATGAAGGCCGTGTGCTACAAGCAGTTACAAGCCTGTACGACAAGAAGGACATCTACAATATGGACGAGACTGCGTACTTCTATTGCTCGATTCCCGGCAAAACCATCTCAAGAACCGCATCCCCGGCCACAAGAAGATAAAGAAGTGGCTCACCGTTGCAGTGATGAGCAATGCCGATGGCTCAGCCAAGATCACGCTCCTCTTCGTCGGTACGGCTCGGCAACGGCGATGCTTCGGAGGCAAGAGCGCGGAAGAGCTCGGTATTCAATATGCAAACGTTGCAAAGGCATGGACGAATACTGAGCTCTTTACGAACTGGATTGAGCGTTTCAACGATAGAATGAAGAGTGAAGTGCGCCATGTCCTGTTGCTGCCGTAAAACACCTCCTCTCATCGCATTACTGTGCCGCTCTTGAACGTCACGGTGCAAATGCTGCCCCTCAACACGACGTCTTTCCTCCCAGCCACAGGACAAATGGATTATTCAGTCGTTCAAGAGCAAGTTAAAGCAGTTGTAGACCCGGTACATTGTGGGTAAGTTTGACGAGATGCTTGATGAAGCCGCAGAGGTAGAAATAATAATGTTGAGACGCAGATAGAGTCTTTGTATTCTGTAGACGTCCTCCAAGCGATGCAGTGGGCTCAAGAAGCTTGGGTGACGGTGACGAGAACCTTAGTGGCAAACTACTGGCGCCATACAAAGGTTATCGATGATGAGGTTTATGAGCTCGTTGAGAGCATAAAGCAGCTTGCTTTAGGACAGTAGCCTCATTACACTGCCGATAAATACACTCACTCTTATTCAGCATTGCTTACCTTTTATAATCAATACCTCTTTCTGTCTTAATACCTTCTATACTTCGTATATTTTTACACATTTTTCGTGACGGTATTCTGAAGGAGATCTGTATGTCGAAAATAAGCGACTGGGACAATAAAAAAAATACGCCATCTTGAGGGGTAAATAAAAAAATACTCCGCTTTTTCAAGACAATTCAGAAAAATGACGCCATTCTGTAATTTACGGAGAATATTTTGTAGTTTACAGTTCAGCAACAAAAAATTACTTGTTGGCAATCGACAAGCAAAGTACACTGTATTATTTTTCAATTCTCTAACAGCTTTCTGATACTGTTCTTCCGCCATGTTGGACGAGGAAAATCAGCATGCAGATATCAATACAGATGATTATTTTGCCAGGATCGAGTATTTATCGAAACATGATATCTTCGACGCGGTAAAAGATTATCATGCTCACATCTCACGACCGTACAAGATTTCAGTCAGCGATACTAGGCGGTTTTCAACAATATGTCCGAATGAAGGTTGCTCTTTCATGATTCGCTTTGCGTTTGGTAGATAATTTAAGCGTCCAAACAAATTTGTACCACACTCTTGTGTCATTGGAAATGGTCAAATTGCGTACACCCGGAAATGGACAGCAAAACGATTAGTGAAGGAACCATCATTACGACCTTTTTTCCAAGATCATGGACGCAGTACTACTCCCAAAGATCTGATGAATAAAGCAACTACTTTGGGCTATACAGCTACTTACATGAACTGTTTCAATGCATGCAAAGAATTGCAAGAGTTTTATGGCGGTGACAAAGTACAATACTTTATGTTGCGCTCTTACTTCAAGTATTAAATGGGATTGGTCACCTTGCATGTATCGAAATGACTGGCGAATCATTTTTCAGACTGGCATTGGTATTTAGGGAAGGAATTCACACATTCCATCATTATGCCTCAAAAGGATTATGTGTAGATGGCACTTTTTTGAAGACCACTGTAGGTGGGACATTACTTGTTGCGTGCTTCTGCAATAGTAACATGGAGCTATAGATAGTTGCCATTGCAGTTGTGTCCATCGAAAGTCAAGATAACTGGTTTTTCTTTCTCAAGTTTTTACTCGCACATCTTATTCACCGACCAGCAATCATCGTATCAGATCGTGATAAAGGATTGATTCCATCAGTAAGAGCAATTGAGAGCATACCTCATCATCTCTATTGCTTCAGACATATATTGGAAAACTTCAATAGGAAATTCAAGTCTAAGCAACTGAAAACAATGGCATGGAATGTTGCTCGGGCTTTAATGTAAATCCTGCTGCAGTCAAATGGCTGATGAAAATAGGAGCGGAATGTTGGTCATTGTCTCATAGTCCATGTCAAAGATTTGGTACACTCACCTCAAATTATGCAGAGTCTATCAATGCAGCTCTGATGGGAATTCGCATGCTACCGATTTTAGACTGTCTGATGATACGGCAGATACTGATATGGATTTATCGCCCTCAATCATAAAACGAAATCTTGTTCATCAACATTTTCAGCCACCAAATATTACCAAACGTCGTGGTAGACCGAAAACGTCGAAGAGACATGAGAGTCAGTCAGCTACATTGCTGCTTGATAAAGAGAAAAACAAGCAGAGACGTGTGTAACAGACTGTATTAAGGAATATGATACAAAATGGTAACAATACTAAAATGCAGTGTGACAACTAAATAGTCTATTGATGCACTGAATAGTATCATATAAAAAATGTGGCCGGTTCTTCTCTTTATGCCTGTGACTACTATGATTTTAGACTGTAATAACAATTGTCTCTAGCCTGTCTCAGACGAAGTTCCACCATAACTTCTCGCATTTGATGCGAGGGTTATACCACTAAGCTATGACAGCGTCCTTTCCAGCCATTCTGTCTAATGGTAGAAAGCATGTGTGCATTGCGCTTCCAGTTTATACTTTACCTTTAACAACTAAAATAATCTCAGTAAATTACAGAGTGGCGTATTTTTGAATTGAATACTACAAAATATTCTCCGTAAATTACAGAGTGGCGTACTTTTTGGATTGACTTCAAAAAGTGGAGTATTTTCTTTATTTACCCCTCAAAATTGCGTATTTTTTGATAGTCCCTAACCGTTTTCAGTGACGTAAACGCAGATTGACAACCCACGTATCAAACCGTTGAATGTTTGCCTCCTTCTCCTACATTTATGATGACTTTCAAATTTACCTATTCAATAACAGCAAACCCACATATTTACAAATGCAAATTTACGTGCCCTTAGAAAATTGATGGATGATGGATCTGGCTACTCGGCCTATGTTGAACTTCATCTCATTATAACATATAGGTCTACTTTGTGTAAGAAGTTTCGATCGTTTCGAGCAACAAAAGTAGAGATTACTGATGAAGATAGTGAAGAGAGGTAGAGGTAGCACTCTTGACACAACCTTCAAGGCTAAATACCGTCCCCGGCTAGAAATTATGCATTTTACTTCTTGGCTTAGTGGTTATGAGAAGAGCGCTCGGTTCAATGATTATAATAGGTCACTTTAGATGTCGTGATTGCTTACTTCCTCTCCGTTTTTTATACTGCATGATTGGTCGTGGCTAAATCGCATGATATAAAAATTAGAAAATCTGAATAGCTCCATACATCGGTTTATCGATTTTCTGAGCAACACGACTACCAATTGTCTTAATTTTCGCGAGGGATCATAATTGACACAAATTGTGATTTGATTGCGGAACGATAAAAACTTGAATGTCTAGGTCATCTTCATGTCAACTGCATTGCTTTGATGATCCGATTCTTCATCAAAATTAAACCATCCTAAGTGGCAGTCGCAGTCAAGATATATGAAGTTATCACCGCCTACTTTTCGTTTCAAGACCCTGCATATCAATGCAGAGCAAACGGCTATTATGACATTGTATATCGGCCCAGAAGTGTGCTCAAGTTCTTTCGTGAAGCGATGTAGATAGAAAACATATCAGGTCTATGTTGTCTTTGAATTGGCGAGATAGAAAGGTGATCTTCCAGAATATTCTGAACGTGTACTGCGTACGCGATTAGAGATCTTTGGTGTAATGCTGCTAGAATTTAGCAATACTGTAAGTATCATACCTGCGTTATAAGACGAAGGATGTCCGCTTGCACCCCTAAAATCATTATTACACCTCCTTCTTGCTTTTTGCCGAAAGTCGATCTATTATAATTCTCCAAGTTTTTGTGTATTTGAAAGGGGCTATTACCTCCACTTGAAGGCTGCATCCCGACAATCTTTTGGCTGCGACGCAATATAGTCATTGTGGACGGTACCGAGATCCGAAATAAAATCGAACATTTTACAACTGCTGGGCTCCGACAGTCTCTTCAGACTACGAAATTCGACATTGTGGACTGGGAGAAGGTCATTTGGACGGCTCAAACCACCTATAGTGGCTTGTAGTGATTAGGAATTTATGAAGGAGTCTTCCACGTCATTATATGAAAGTGGGCATACGGTACCTTACTTCAATTGGGCTCAAGAACAGCGATGCATCGACTGGACAAGTCGCTCGATGTAGGCAAAGTTGGTTTCGTCCAAAGCCTGCAAAATGAGTATTTCGAGTTCTTTCTTAGACGTGAACTGCCTTCCTCCTTCGTGAACTCTACGATCGAGCATATCCCACACGTTTTTGTTTGAGTTGAGATTTGGGCTCAACGCTGTCCTACGCATCACGTTAATATCCTACTCGACAAACCAGTTCATCGTACAGCGCGAGCGGTATGGAGGCATTGTCCTGCAGGTAGGTAAACCCAGGTGGGTGGTGTTGCGCGAATGGCAAGAGGTTAAGCTGCAACGTGCGCAGGTACTCTTCGATGCTCTGCTTGCCTTGCAGAATGCTCAAGCGATACTTGACCTTCGCTGAAAACGCGCCCCAAACCATTAATGATCCGCCCCCTGCTTGAGGCTTTGTTAGAACTGTTCTTCGTGACGAAGTTTTTTTCAGTAATACTGGAGCCCATCGAGGCCGTCGAGGTTATACTTCTTTTGGTCAGAGATAACATCGACGCCCGTTCTCTACAAAGGTCACAAATGCACGAGCCAATTCCTTTCGATCCCCTTTTTGGGCATTCGTGAGCATGGGAATGCTCTTGCGCTTCATCTAGCGCAGCGTGTTTTTGCGAGCGAGAACACTACGCGCGGAGCGAACGGAGACGGTAAGGTTGGGATCGCGGAATAGCTGCGAGGAGCTGTACTGGCCGGTCTGGGCTGCTGGAACGATACGGCGGACGGTTGATGGAGTCAAGCCGGAGCGTCTTCCGGGGCGCCTTATGTTGATATAGCCTTCCGAGTTTCGCAGATAGGCATTTGCAGCGATCTTTGACCTTCCAATAATACGAGTGATCTCTCTCTGGATTGTGTCCGCAGCATGCATGGTGGAAATCTGACCCTTCTCGAAGTCCGATAGCGCTGGCCCTCTAGACATCGCAACTATTCTTCTTCCGCTCTGAGAATTACACACATAGATTTCAGTCGTATGTTCGCCATACGAAAACGCCATTACAGAGTGTAGCAACGCACCTTGGGCAGTATCAGACGCTAAGAGCTAAGTGGTCTTATGATTTCTTCCGGGTGCCTACTAGGCGAGTTGGAACCCCTAATTACAGCTATAAAAACTTTTCTGGCTGAGTCTTGACCGTAAAGCCGAGTTGGTCTAAAAAATCCCTGCCAGCACTGTATGTGGCCGTTTTCCGCGACTTGCCGAAAAATTCGCGTAGGCTGCACATGCTGTTTATGTGCTCGAGCGACGCAACCACACGGACGCACGAAGGGTCCATGTACTGGAAGCTGCAACAATAGTATGGGTCGGGTGCCTTTTCCAGATAAATTGCTTACTCTATCGAGAGCTGACCATCTCTCTTCACTTTCACGTTGAGCGACGACGAGTACCGTGAAAAGACCTGCTTTTCGTCAAAACCATGGGCAAGGCGTTTGCCAATGAAATTTCTCTCCGCTAAGTAAGTCATATACACAATTAGTCGTTTTGCCTGTGAACCCGACGCACTTACCACAGGCATACTTCTCGATAGTCTTCGAGCAGTGGTTCTGAGCGAGCAGCCATGTAAGCGCTATTGATCGACTCGACGTTGTTGCTGGTCATCGTAGCAAAGCGCAAACATAAACTGTAATTCTTTTGATTAATCTTGGTCAGCTTGTCCGATCGCCCGCTTGGTGTATGCAATGGGATTGAGGGACTTTTAAATTTTCCACCCAGCATTATGAAGGTTCTTGTTGCCGAACTTGTTGATGTAGCTTTCCATGGAATTATCAAGAAGAAAAGACGTGGCACCTCGAGCGTGACCTTTTTGAGTATGGAAATCAGGACCCTATCGAGTTCAAATATGGCAAACGCGGGTGGTTGAGCAGGGGATCGAGAAACCACGACCAGTTTTCCTTTGTTAAGCCCACTACTCACGATATGGTGACTATCTGGATCCCGTTGGCTCTATTGAGTATAAGTGTTCTGTCCATGTTGAGGCCAAGATCAGCAGATACAGACGTTGCTTGGTAGCTGATGTCAAGGCTAGATGAGCAAAGACATTCTTAAGCACGCAGGGCTGGCCTCCCTGCCGTTATCAACCACAACCGTCGTATGACCTTGTTACGACTCAAAGATTGTGGCTTCCGTGCTCGTTGCGCATCATACTAGGCTAGGTCCGCTCTGCTAGGATCGTACGTGTGTGTAAATTTCAGAAGTTCTACATGCTCACAGCAAAGCGCGTTTTTTGGGAGGCTGCGTCGACGAGGTCACTCAGCGTGTAGGAAGGGTGAGCCGAGCCCATGACCATAAATCAGGGCTTTGTGAAGCGTGAAATATACAACATGGATAAAATTGTCTGCTTCTACTACTCGCCCCCAGCAGAACTGTATCAACAAAGCGCATGTCAGGCTGCAAGTGCCCAAAAAAGGGCTGACTATTGCTGTTACATGTAGCGCAGACGGCTCGCCAAACTTCTGCTATTTTTGTTGATGATCGCGCTGTTTGGTGAGAAGAATGACGATAAACTTGGGTTCGACTACGCAAGCAATGAAAAGGTTTGGAGAAACATTGGAATTTCCCACGGCTGGGCTTGCCGTTCTAATGTTGGCATGTGCACGGAAAATCGCAACACCCTTTTGATGCTCGACAGTGCCTCCTCTTACTGACTCAGCGGGCCCTCTCCCACGCCACGGTGAAAAGTGCTGCTACTCAAGACCGCTGGTTACGTACAGAATCAAGATGTGAGCACTATCCAAACCTTTAAGACACAGGTTGAACGGCTCAAGACTTGCCATGCGTTGGATAAGTTTGATGAGCCATTGAACCGCGCCGCATATGTAGGGAAGAAAAAATTGAGGTAGAGACTGATGTCTTGTCCTAAGTAGATGTGCTTGTGGCTATGCAATGGGAAAAATATGCATGGCAAATGATCACTAGCATGACAATTAGCAACTGCTGGCAGCACACTAGAATCCTAGATGGCGACATCTACGAAGTAGTTCAAATTGTAGAAAGGCTTCGTTTAGGATCAAATTCACTTAGGCAGCTGTTCAGATGATTGGTCTGTTTTATATAATAACTATTCAGCATTTCTGAGTTGTGATTCGTGCTTTCCAAGCAGCCTTGCGATGGAGTGCAGCCACGATGACATGCACGGAGCTCCGCTGTCAATTTGACCTGTATTATCTGATAGCTCTAAATTAAAAAAACCTTCCCTGATTATACTATGAGGTCGGATTTTCCATGTAAGACCCATTGTCAAAACTTTATACCCTCTTTATCTTGATATCTAGGTATTTTACATATTTAGATCACATTATTGAAAATCTCTAGCGCATTTGTCCTTCGTCAACAAAGGAGAAGGATGAGTAGACAAGCGCGCATGACACACGCCCAAAAAGAAGTGCTACGCGCTTATCGTGGATCGCATTCACAGCACACACGGCATGAGATGGCTACAAGGCGCTGGTGTTTTCCCTTGGATGGCTCTTCAAATATCAGATTCGTCACGGTGTGAATTCGAAACGCTTGCACGGAGAGGCGGCATCTGTGAATCTGATTGCAGTGGAGAGTGGAAGGATAGATCTGACAGAGATTAGAATAGTTTACAAGAAGTTCAATATGGATGAATCAGCTTTCTTCTATTGTTCCATGCCAGTCAAGTCTATCAAGAAAGATGGATCAATGAGGAAAGCACCAGAGAAAGAAGCTAATGGTCGCTATATGTTGCAATGCAGAAATAGCTCATAAATGCCACTTCTCTTTGTTTGCTCTGTAAAAAAACCCCGCTGGATACAAGGACACTCCGCTAAACATCCTTGATTGCAATATAAAAGCACAAATACAGGATGGGTGACGTCAACGCTCTTTCTGTGCTGGTTGTCGCAGCTGAACGAGCATATTAAGTAATAGAATTTGACTCTCTTGTCAGTACGCGCACCCACGAATGCATGCGTGTAAGGGGTGTGGAGTACTTCATTCGAGTTATAGTGAACGGTAGTTTCCATTAAATGCGGATCAATGATTTTTCTTCCTGCTGGACTCGCCAGTGAAGTTTAACTTTTGTGACGGAAAAGTACTCAATTCCTGTGAAAATGATACCTTATCTCTTTTCTTAACTTTAAGCGATATAGCCGTATCAATTGAGGGTTTGTCTGCATAACTCGATCTTTCAGTTCAGGAATCTGTCAGCATACATTTTTACAACCAGAGTTGAATTGCTATGGAAAGGAATGATTGTTTCCAAAGCCGTGCAAAAAAACGTTATATCAGCGATCACTTCATCAAAGATCACGTCAAATCGAGAGAGATCAAGTTGATTTATATCTCAAGAAGGCAACAACTTGCCGATTACTAGACGATGGCTATAGCAACAAGCAATTCCAGGAACTTGTACAGATGTTCCGCATTGGGACCAGCAGAGAAGCTCCGCTTCGAATAAATTTTAGTAAGGGAAAGTTTTCTCCACGACTGCAATAGGATGTTTTGATCGGATATCCTCGCCAAAATCTATCTTTTCGGTCGTGAAAAGTTTCATTTGCCATGATTGCAATAGACGTACAAAGTAACTTCTGCAGTGTAAGTCCATTCACAAAGCGGATTCTCATAGATTGATTCTTTAGACAGCTTTGGATGATGAACTCTAAAAAGATTTAGAATTCGTAAAGAACTATATAACAGATACACCCTCAATATTTATTGATTGGGAAATTCCGGAACAATTGCGGTATCTCAATGATTGGAATAGTAGGAGCGATTATCATTTAGTATCAGCTCAGGAAGGGTAGTCAACCTGCAGATACTCGAGTTTGGCAAAATCGGCGTGAACTTCATAGTAGAAAGGTGAAATTGACTTGGTAACCTCATCGTATATTTTTTCTGCACATATCACGAACTTGAGAAGCTTGCCGGCTTGGCGGAGCTTACTTTTTGCCATGTGGGGGAGTTTGTAATCATTCCCACCCTTGCATATAAACACATATTGAAGAAAGCCTGCAATCGGAAGAGTCGGATAAGATCAGAACAGTCGATAAGATAAGAGCAGCCGGATGAGATAAGAACATTGATTGCGTGGAAAGGTGAGATAAGAAATAGGTTACTAATGGTATGAAGTAGCGATATAGAGAATTTGGTGTAGGCTTAGATTATCTAATTCAGAACTAAGGAGCTACAAATATATTTCCTTTCCAATTTTATAACAAAAGGTTAACAGCCACAACTCTTGTGTTTCTCAAAGCTACGAACTCTATCAAAAATGGATATGTTGAGAGAAGACAATTATTTCAGTTGGTAATTCAGCGCTCGAATGCAGCTGATGTGAAAGGGGTTGCTGGACCATATCGACCCGGTAAAAACCCTGAGCGAGGATGATAGCAACGCGGTGAAATGGAAGGTCAATGACATGAAGGCGTTTGCGATCGTTTCGACCATTATCAGCCCCAACTTGCAGTCTATGGTTAGATCAGCATGTAGTGCTGCTCAAGCATGGGACATCTTGCAGAGCTTTTCCTTGAGGAGGTCCTTTTACAACAGGATTTAGAAGAAGCAGGAATTACATGAGTTCAAGATGAAGAAGGGCGGAAGCGTTATGGATCATTTTTTGTGGTTCGACGAATTATGCATGTCAATGCAAGCAATTGGAGCATACACCGACTTGAATGAGCAGCTGGTGGTACTAATTGGAAGCATGTCCGAAGATCCCGACCAGATTATAAGATCATGGAGAATGCCCATGGATGGACATGTTTCAAGCGACGGAAATGCTTCTTCACGAATCAGAAAGCATTAGTGCTAAGAAAAAGCATGACCTGGCATTCAAAGCGCAGTACGAGCGTCGAAGCAAAGGTCGAGCAAATAGGCCGAACAAGAACACAGCGAAGTTCGAGGTGAAGTGTTTCCGATGCAAAAAGTATGGCACAAACAAGCGGATAGTTGGAAAAGTAACAAGGCCGAAAGCGAAGAAACCTATGCATTCACCACTTTTCAAGAATCGCGAGGGAATTGGATTCTGGACAGTGGCGCAAGCAGCCACATGTGTCCCAACAAAAGTGAATTTACCGATTTACAAGCATTGAAGAAAAAGATTCCGATATCTATTGCCAATGGAAGCAAGGTTGATGCAGTAGGAGTCGGAAACATCTTTGCACGACTCAAGAATAACAAAAATATCAAAATTGATGATGTTTTGTACGTTTTCGGCCTCAATCAAAAGCTACTTTCCGTCTCTGCACTGGCTGAAATAGGACTGCAAATTGTATTTCGGAATCTGACCTGTGAAATTAAAAGTGACGATCGAAGCATTGTGGAAATTCAACGGATTGGAAAGCTTTTCGTTCTTGAATGCAAAACACTTGAAGTCGCACCTTTTGGTGGAGAAGCAGGTTATCATGGAGACGTCCTGGTGGATGAATCAATTTGGCATGCAAGGTTTGGTTATATTTCGACCAAGAGAATGAGGAATATGAAGAATTATGTCGTTGGGCTCGATATGACGACAAAATTAGCAATGGATTGTGAAGAGTCCGAAATGTGCGAAAGGTGCATAAATGGAAAGTCATCTGTTCAGTCATTTGGATCATCTGCATATGGAAAGGTGAAGAGAAAAGCTTTGTTGGAAGTGGTTCACAGTAATGTCACTGGACCGATGCGAGTGAAGTCTCAAGGTGGCGCGAGGTACATGGTCACATTCATCGATGATTTTTCAAGGCTCATCCATGCCTATTTCATCCAGAGCAAGGGTAAAGTTTTCAATAAATTTACCGAATTCAAATCACTTTTCGGGAATCAGTTCGGAAAAAGGATCAAGTGTATGCGCTCGGACAATGGTGGGGAATACATCAACGACAAATTTGCGAACTTATGCAAAAATTCTGGAATCATTCATCAAACCATGGTTCCATATTTGACACAACATAAAGGAGTTGCAGGATGAATTTTTGAAAAAACCTGTGGTAAGTAATGTTCCATTTAGTCGGTAAAATTACACAGAACATTCGGATAAGGATAGGACATTACTTGCGCGGAAAGGTGAGATAAGCAATATGTCACTAATGGTATGAAGTAGCGAGTAGAGAATAAAGAATAGGCTTAGATTACCTCATTGAGAATGAGGAAACTACAAACGTAACACTTTCCAATTGACTACAACACGAATGAATCGAACACTTCGGGAACGTGCGAGATGCATGTTATCGCATGTGCAAGAAAAAGAAAAATGGTGTGCAGAAGCTATAAACACAGCAGTGTACGTGAAGAACAGAATACTCTGTGCAGCAAATCACTTCAAAACACAATTTAAAGTATGTTACGATCGGAAGCCAGGCGTCGCGTACCTAAAAGTCTTTGGAGCTCAAGGTTATGCACATATCGACAAGTCCAAGAGATCCAATTCGAAAGAAAAGCCTAAAAATGTTTGTTTTGTGCTATTTCGTAAATATCATTGGGTATCATCGTGTATGAAATTTGGATAAATTTCTCGGTCTCCGAGTTTTGCTGAATGAGGAAGCGTAATACGTTTGGAACCAAGAAGTGTCCATCGATTTACTTCTCAAAGAGTATAAACTGGAGACGGCAAACGTAGTACGTGCTCAAATTGATGAAAAGTGCAATGATTGCAACTCCCACGAACGACAATATCTATCACTGACAATCGCCATTTGCAATGCAAGCCTGGAGAGTATCAGTTTTTGGTGGAAAATATACTATGTATCGAGCGGTGTTAAAGACTGGATTTATCTTTTCGGTTAACAGGGCGACTCGACAAAGCCACATGTCTACTATATACAACTCGAAGATTGGGAAGTTTTGTTATTTGGCTTGAGTGGAGAAATGAAAAGTGATATATATTTAGGGTCCTTAATTGTTCTTATTAGTCTAAGCCCTATCTTTACGCATTGTCATCCAACTTTGCTCGAGCACTTCGGATTGATGGAATAGATTGACCATCCGTTACATTTCTTCTTGACTTCGAATATCCTACTTTGATTGGTGGAACTGATTTGAAGTGATCTGATTTGCTGACTTTATTGCGACAAGCGTCGTGCCATCGAGCTCGGGATACGATAGTCTTTCTCGAGGAGCAGGGAGTGACCGTTGTAGAGCATCCAGCGCTGTCCCAAGATTTGAATCCGATCGAGAATCTCTGGGGAGTACTTGCGCGTGCTGTGTATCGCGATGGGCGTCAGTTTATGAGCAAGAAAGACTAGATATCGGTAAATTTGTTTGAGTGGAAGAATATCGGCCTGTACTACCTCAAAAAGCTGGTAGACCCTATGTCAGGTCGGTGCTGGGAAACTGGAGAACGCAAGGCAGCTAAAACGAGCTTTTAGCGAGCAGCAACAGCATAGAATTCATAACACAATAAACGATTTCAGTTAGCGCGGCTAACCGATTGGCGCATTTTTTCGGTGTATGTTATATGGTTTTATTGTTTATTGATAAGAGAACGCTAAACGTGAAACAAGCAATGCCACCACGACTTTTTCCAAGAGCTCACCAATGTATTGGTCTTTTTAAATTTGTCGAAAGTGCCTTGGATAGCGCAAAAAACAAAAAAACGAAGTGCGGCTAACCAATTCGCGCGCACTGTATATGTCGATATTCAAAGTGCACATGCTATGGCGAAGAACGATGGCTACCAAAGCCGTGCGAAAAACGTGGATATCAGGCATCACATCATCAGAGAACACGTCAAATCGGGAGAGATCAAGTTGATTTATACCCCAGCGAAGCAACAACTTGCTGATGACCTGACGAAGGCTATAGCGACCAAGCAATTGCAGGAATTTGTACAGATGTCCGCATTGGAATATATAGGTCGAGAGGGAGTGTTGCAGAATTCCTTCATGACCATATATAGAGGCACTACATGTGGACAGACTCTCCCGAAACGTAGTGATTTATTCTTAGGAGGTTATTGGGAACAATACTAATGTCAGTATTGTTCGTAGCATTAGTTCATGGATAGTTTAAGATAAGGCTTAAATTAGCTAGCAGTGAACTAAGGACATTCAGTTTAATATACTTACTTTTCATTTTACCTTCTTCTTGCCCCGTCCTCTTCTCATCATACTTGGACCTCCCAGCAAATCTTACACCAGGAGCATCAAGGGAGGCCAAGAAGCGACCGTATGCCCCTCTTTGTAAAGATATGGGCAAGAAAAAGCTCGATGAATTCAGGCAACAATCACGGTTTTCCTGTCAATCATTCGTAACGAAGACGATCAAGCAGCATTTGCACGAACTTTCGAGGTGTACCGAAACAAATGGACGATTTCCAGGATTGCTTTCATGCGGTTATCTCCTCGTGGTGAGAAGCAAGAGCCACAAAAAAAAATATTCAGAAGATGATCGTCTTCATGCTGCTGCGTTGCAACCAAGCAGTATGCCATCATCAGCAATTTTATCTTGAATGGATGGGACAAAACTGATTGTAATCCAGGTTGTTTTACTGGTATAAATTTGTGGATAAGAAATCGATCTGAAGCCTTTTTCAATGTATCATTTTACGGGTGATCTTTATCAATCTGGTTTTGCATATCAAAATTTCAACTATGGTATTCATTGCTATCTCAATGGCAACGATCCAGCTTGAGTTCCGGATTTAGTGAGAGTCATTCCTGTAATGACGCCTTCTTGTCGGAAGTACTGCGGTCACACTTCATGAACTAAAGCATCACCTCATCAGCATATGTATATATGCAGTCTAAATCCAAGGGGCGAAAACGTAAAGAATGTGAAACAGGTATATTTACTTGCAAAATATGCGGCAAGATCTACGTGGTTGGAAGCAGTCTTCAGAGCCATTTTTTGCGCCACCTATGATGAAGTGCTTGCTTATATAGAACACTAATGTAGGTGCCTAATTGAACATTAATTCCACTTTTTCCATGAAATGCATTATATAAGCTTTTGTACTTCATTTTATTGGCTAGATGTTAGAATCTTCAAGTTTCAGCGGTGAGTTTATGACCAGATTATTTTCTCACAGGTCATGGGGGCCCACGCTGTCCCACTTTGCGAGCGGATGAAGCTCAAAGCTTTCCTGCGCATGCATGTTCTAGTAGGTTAATAGAACAGAGAGTATATTTAACTTTTACTTCTAACTATTTCTCCTCAAGTGCAGTTCCTACTATGAACAGGTTGTGAGCCCGACAGATCGAATTGCTGATGCATCCAGAACGTCTACACCTGCTGATGTGGTCGACAGTAGCAAAAGGACCTCTGACCACAGTCATAAAGAAAATTCGGAGGTGCGGGAAGCGGCACTGGTCAAGGTGGTCGCTATGCTCGGAGACTTGTCTGAACGGATGTGCAGGATGGAATCTCCGCAACCTGACAAGTGAGACGGCACCGAAAGAACTCCGCGGCATCAAGCGTTTTTGGCTCGGTTTTGGGAGTAGGAGTAGTGATGACCCTCCAGGCTTTGAAGGGTAACCCTTCTCCCAAAAGATCTCCGAATCTATCGCCAGCAACCTACTTTGGTGCTGGGCATCCAGCGCAGGTTGCCAGCAACTAGAACATGCGTCAAGCGCCTCAACTAGGTGTTCATGGGCAGCGTCTTCCGGAGTATCATTACCCAGGTAGGGGTATACAAAATCCTGGCTTTGTACATCCCGGGTGCCGAATTCAAGGAGTTCCAGACAGTCAGCAATGAAGGTTGAATCTGCAACCATTTGATGACAAGGAGCTTTATTATGGGCTGGGAAGTGGATTTGTCGAATGGGGAAAGGTGTCGTACGACATATCAGTTGGTAAAATGGAAATTGTAATATATCGAATTAATTGCGTCTCGAAAAGCAATCACAGGCATCCCAACCATGGGATTCAACGTAGAAACCATCTCTTTCCATCATCTCTTTTAGCGCTTGATGATTCACAATGAATCTGACTATGGATTGTCTATCAGTATTGCAATAAACAAAGAGGCACCAACCTCATCTGTCAAGCCCAGTCGGCTTCTATACTGAAGGAGGATATAGTAGCTACTGTAGGGGACCTCAAACATAATGACTGCAGGCCGAAATCGGCAGCACAAAGCTCCGTAGGGTTTCCTGGTACGTGCACAATTCAAGTACGATCAAGACCACCGCTTGATTTACATTCTTCGGAACCTCTACTGCAGACGTTTTACTGCTTGTGCAAGAACAGTCATACTTTCCGAGCAGCTGCGTAGGCAGCTTTTGATCACTCTTATCGCTGCAAAATGGAACGCTTTTGGCCCACTTTGTCCTCCATCTCCTGAACGACATGTTGCGCCTTATCAGTCACATTACCTAAGAGAATGATCGATGAACGGAGAGGTGGCTCGGTGCTAATGACGAGAAAGACGCTACCATTAGGGTGCGTAGTATGACCTATATCTTGCTAAGTTTGGGCAGTGTGAGCGGTCAAACAGAATTCTTGCGCGCCAAGTACCTGAATGGCACGGCAAACCGTGTGGTATTTGAGCATCAAATGCCAGTGTAATGCGTGTATTCGTAGTCGAAAAATCATGACATTCGTGTATCGTTGAGTGTAGTGACTTTAGAAGTCGAAACCAGTTGTCTAGCGCTCGCATTTGAATTATTTGATAGTAGTAAACATATGATTCGTGCCGATAAATCCGATTACATGGAAGAAAGCTATTGCTAGACTGATTGGTGCTCCACCGTGGTACGTTGGCCTCGATGAAGGTGGACAATCGATGGAAGGTATTCGAAGGAAGCCATACAATGTACTATTACCAGATGACATTGAAAAAGCGCATCCCATAGTGCTCAATATCTTGCTCAGCTTCTCAATGGTGGAAGTCTGACATACTCTCATGAGCATACAGCTGATTTGAGTAATATGGTGGTGATCATGACGGCGAATATTGGAGCAGAGAATTTGATGGCGTTGGTAAATATGGATGCATCCCCTCGACACAGTAAAAAAGCTAGGATCGGATCGGAAGGCGATGAGGTCTCCCCAGCGTTTGCACGCCAGCGTGAGCTTATTCTTCAGCAACTTCGACCAACATTTCGACCGGAATTACCGAATCGCCCGGATAATATTGTGGTGTTTTCACCGCTTGATGACCAAAGCTTCTAGATCTAGGTAACGGTAAAAACTGGCTAATATCCTGCTCTGTATCCAGCTTGCTGCTCCGACGCTTTCTTCTTGATGAAGGCCGGGTTCTTGAGAGGCTCATGGGCTTGGGCCGTGATACCTCGAACAGCTAGTTGACGCAGTTGACTCGCTACATTGAGTAAGTCGACGGATTTTATCTTGAGCGTGCATGAACAGGCGAAAGGAAATGCTAAACATGTATTTCAAAGTAATACTGTAATGAAAATAAGCGAAAATCGCTCATATGACCTCTGCCAGATTTGGCTTGGCACGTTGGCTTGCCGCTTTGAATTCTTTTATAAATTTAGAGTACGTTTGCAGGTAAAGCGGCTTGAATACCGGCGTAGCTTCCGCGAAGCTGATATCCTCGCAGATAACATGGCATTGCTTGTTACCCGCAGCCCCTTTGACAACCCTTATTGTATTCTCTGCGAGATTGTAGCCCAAAATTGCGAAGTAATCAAAGAGACATTCGGCGCAACGCGCCGGTTCTTTTGAATTGCTATACTTCACCTCAACGTAAAATACCGTTTCGATGCTACGTTGTCTGAACCTTCACCAATTTTACAGACGGCACATTGCAGCTAGTTTGCGAAAGTGCCAGTTTAATTTTAGATTTTTGATCTTCTAGGTATCGATCGACGTCGGAGACCGATCGGTCACGAAACTTGAATATTTTTATCGCTTTGGGCGATTGGTCCACAAGTGGAATGAATTTATTTACACCAAAGTTGATAAGCCGATCATAGCACCCGTGATAGGGACGAGTCAGTTCTTGGGGCAGTTCGATTGTGAACACGTCCTACACATTATCATTACATTCCACAAGCCGTAAACCGAGCCAAAGAAATGCGACCAAATGCTTCATCGCATATTTCCATGATCGTTGACTGGTCACCATCAGTTTGCTTTTGTTTGCAGTTTGCAAAGTCAGTTCCAAATCCATTCATTTTTCTGCGGAACGTATGAACAAAGGCCTTTCTGTGATAATGATTACAATGGGACAACAAAGTGTTGTCTCATTGGAAATTTAATGGGTGGAATGCATTCGGAAGGGAAGAAAGGTTGCAATTCGGCACAAAAATTTCTAGATCACAATTCAACTTATAGCAGCTCGTGACAGTGCTGAATGTTCGACCCGATGACGATCTGTGGGGTACAACCTCAACTAACGAAATTACCTTTGGGAAATCCATCTGCAATACATTGGAAAGCGTTACTACTGTAGCCAATGATTTTTGTAGAAAGGCGAAAGTCGCCTGCGTATCGATGATTCCAAATATCAGCAGCGGATGCGAATTTCTCTAGGGTTGAGCCAACAAATCGGAATGATACATGCAACAAAGACGTTGCTAATCAATATCCAATCAAAATGTCTGATGAATACTTGAGATTCGAAGCCTTTTGCGATGATTCGGGATAGCTACGCTCCAGCTTCTATAGCTGGATCTGCTGGACTACCTTCAATAGTTTGATGATCTTCGACGTATCAAATAGAAAGAGTAGTAGATTCATCGTTTAAGTCATTATCAATGAATACGCTTATATTGAGCCAATAATGAGTTTTCACTTTGCTTCATTGACGTTCTGTTCCTGAGAGTATGAATCTAATTTTCAAAATACATACAGTATAAGCTTTGTTCTATATGCAAACAAAGTTTCAGATGATGGAAGAACCAAATTTGTAGCAGAATGTATGCTTCCATCTCATTAGTCCATCGTGAAAAGTTTGGAAGCTGAGACTGGGATGTGCAGGTGATCTTTTCTAATGTGCGAGAAACTAACACCTCAAATTCGACGTACATGCGCTTTGCGTTAGATTAGAAATTTTGTATTCATTCGATAGAGATTTTGCTACCTTTACGCGTTATCGCACAATAGAAGAGTACGGTATATTTGTAATGGGAGAGCTTTATCGAATTTGAGTCACTGCTGAAACATCCAATCTTCTATCATAAGATAAAAAGCAGACGCCAAAGATGCTACTCAGATTGACAGATTGCACACTAATTAGCGCATATTAGTCCCTCCCTGATATCATCTTACCACTGAAATTACAATATTCACATAATTTTTATTGGCTATATACCACCTCCATTCCAATTGGGCAAAATAAGCACCGTTCGAATGCGCTTCCAAGCGGCGCATTCTGTCGGCTCAAATTCTATTTTCAGGCCATTTCGATCGATAACAGCTGCCCAAGTGCACACCTCTAACCTGGAAATTGATGGGATCTACATTATCGCGTCGAGTGGCGCGTATTTGGACGCGAAACGATCGAAGATTACTTCTTATTGGCCTGGATGCTGCGGGCAAAACAACAATTCTTTATAATTTGCGTCTCGGGAAAGCAATCACAAGCATTCCAACCATGGGATTCAACGTAGAAACCGTCTCTTTCCATCATCTCACCCTATACATCTGGGTACGCCTCCCCTCATGCCCAAACAATTCCAATAAACCCTTTTAGGACGTTGGAGGACAAGACTCTTTGAGACCGTATTGGCGACATCACTTTACAGGAACGCAAGTGCGTCATTCATCGCGAGATGGATTTGATTTTGATATGTTGTTGCAGGGGATTATATTTGTACTAGATAGCGCAGACATGGAAAGAATCAAGCTGGCAAAAGCCGAGTTGCATGGCGTGTTGCAGGATACCCAACTTAAGGTGGCTATTATTGTAAATGCCTTGTTCGTGTTGGCTTCATGCGATTTGTAGGATGCGTCTTTGCTTGTGCTAATGAATAAACGGGATCTCAATGAAGCACAAAGCATAGAGAAATTGGTAGCTGATCTTGAATTTGTGCCCATTTGCCAGGAAACCGGGCGAAAGTACTATATTCAGCCGACAATCGCGACCACAGGAGAAGGATTGCATGAAGGGATGAATTGGTTATGCGATCACATGAGCGAATTGTAGTCATTAATTCAAAAGAATTGATGGTTTTTGTCTATGTTGCTTTATGTGATAATTACAACACACTTCGTCGATCCAATGTGACCCAGTCGTGTGTATAAGCCACTCCTTCATACTTGTGATTGCCGGGAACTTCCGTCTCCGGAAGCATAATGTTTCCAAAGATATCAAATATTGAAATATATGAATTCTGAAAATCATCCTTCTCGATTTCTTCGCTTTTGATCGCCAAAATGATCGAATCGTCTGTGCGCGGTACAAACTTGAAGGAAGAGAATCCACGAGATGGAGTCAATATTCCAACTTGCACGATTTCGATACTGCTAAAGTCTTCGCTGGCAATCACCATTTTGTTTGATCCACGAACTTCATCTGCTCCTTCGGAATACGCTTCTGTGCTGACTCGACGAGGAAGTAGGAACCATTGGCGATGCACATTACTCCATTCGACAGCTTCATGGACCACATATCCAGGGTACTCCGCCCCTAATGCTTTTCGGATAAGCTCGAAATTTCCTGTCCAATCTTCATGTCGTACATTTCCATTTGCTTCCATGATCGCAATCCATTGAAATCCGTTGCCAAGAATATTTCCCTTACTATCTGTAAACTCTTTTCCGATGCTTCCCATATACAATTCTCCATCCTTTACAGTAGCCCATTCATGTTTCTGTCCCTTTGCACTTGATCCATCACGCTCCATCACGATATTCCTTGGAATCAAACGTACGTCTTTGCGCCCATCGTATCCTTTAATCTCAAACATAATTCCTGTTCGATCATCAAATGTAAGGAGTTTGTGCTCAAACCAAACAAGCTCGCTGAGCTCACACCCACGACCCGCTTCATTCATCGCTGTTGCAAATTTGTACTTTGGTCCCCATGTCACCGCGTATGTCTCCACGACAGAAAGTTGTTTTTCGGGAAGAGAAGTCGATTGCGGAATGGATGAGGCTGTTTTTGTAATTTTCACAGTTGCATGTTGCAGATATGAAATGAATTGTAATTTCTCACTTTTGATATCCCTTGACTTTTTATCAAGATCAGCAACTAATACAATTCCAATGGAGTCGGGTCGGGTCAACCCGTAGAGAGGCACGGGCGGAATCCTGCTTCGAGAAGACGGTGCGGCGACCGTGCTGGAAGAAATGGATGAAACGCCAGGTGACGTGTTGGTGTCAGTATACGTTGCGTTGTTACTCCGAAAAGGTGGTGATTTTCGTGCAGACGAAAGTGAAAAGTAATTTGATGAAACGAGCGATAAAATGAGTACGACTGCAAGTATGAGGCCAATAAGACACATTCTATAACGTGTAAAAATTTCCAAATTATTAGGAGATGATGTGGACAACGAGGAATTGGATCGTCGGAGTGTAGGCATTGATATTCCCTCACTGTCGCTGTTTATTGTGTTGAGATTTGGTACGCTTCGCGCGATTTGTAAACTTCGAGGAAGTTTAGGAGCACCTTCATCTGTCCACATATTCGTTTCCACTTCGCTCGTTTTCCGCTTCACACGATCCAAGCGCAGTGGGAACATATAACTACTTCCCGCACAAACGAAGAATCTTACATTCACTCTGTGGGGTTGTCGAATTCAACCGCCGTGCGCTGCCCTAACCAGGATGTAGTTTTGGCCAGTGGGGTGCAAAACATTACGCCACCAGCAAAAATGCAGTTTGTTTTTGCAAATATTGTTGAATCTTTGGGTAATTTTGTATTAAGATGAGGATTGAAGGAGTTCTATTGGTCAAAATGACTTTTTCACTTAGACTTTGAATCCTTGAAACGTATGTAAAAGGGTTCGTTTCTGATCCACAATATCATTGAGTGTATCATACAACACATCCACTCGTGCATAAAGCTCTTTCTTTGTCTCTATTTCCATTCGTATTTCTCCATTCATGAAGTTAAAGTCTTTTTGAAAGGCATTTAATACAATTTGTTTTCCATCCACACGCCATAGACATAAAGCGCTGTTCATCCCACAAAGTGACTCATTCACAAACGCAAAGACTCTTCCTCTTAATTGGGTCAAAAGGCTAAAGTTTCGCCTCAAAGATTCCATGTAAAAAGTCTCTATTGTGCTCCAGGTTGAAAGGCCCGACGACCCGGGCGAAGAAGTGTCTTCATGTGAGGTCATCCATACAGCTACCTCGTTATTCACAGTTTCTAATGCTTCTGTCGCTGAGAGTAGTTGAGCCTTACACTCCACAATATCGCTTTTACGCGCGTTATTGCCTTCTGCTGTCTGAAGCTGCTCAGTATACAGTCTGAGGGCACACTGAGCTTCTTGCAGACGCGCTTCAAAGCTTGAAAAGGTCATCATCCATTCCTCTTCCGTTTTCATTAAAGTGACTTCCCTCTGACGCATCTCCAACTCGAAAGTTCGACCAATTTCTAATTTCTCACAGAGAAGCGTTTCAACGGCTTCAAAGGCTTTCGTTCCTTTTTCATTGGGAAGATTGACCTCAACGACATGAGGAAAGCTGCAAAGAGCTTCACGAGCGTTTTGTCTTGTGGAAAACATGGTGAAAGAAGGATCTTCAGCTTGTGTGAGATCCCATTCGGGCTGTCCATCAATGTAAATCACAAGATCGATTCCACAGTCTTCGCTTATCTGTGTAGATCGCCACAAAGGAGACGTAGGCACATTGTCACTCGATCGAGTCATTCGGCTTCTCACGTGCTCTGTATGCGACCTCAAACACGGCAATCCGTCAATCATCCATCCGGAAATGCATTCCTTCCGCTCTGAATGCAAAAGAGCTTCCACAGCGCTGATAATCAATTCCGCATAAAGCGATGAAGGAATCCCTTCACCACGCTCTAAACATTGAATGAGCTCCGTCCCTATGACAGTGTCCTCCTCGATCGCCTTGTGGATAAGATCCTTCACCGATATAAATTCTAAATTGAATCGTTTTGCCATTTCGCGGGCCCATTTCTTCCGCCCGATTTTCGATGTACCGACAATGAGAATTCCGAGCGATCTTCGCGGAGGTGGAATTGATGTAGCGGAAGTCTTCTTGAGGATGTCACCAAGGACGAATTGACCGCTCTGTATTGTGTCAGTGTGAAGGTATCGCATCCATTCACCTTGTACGACTTTGCAGACATTTTCATCGGAATGGAGTGTTTTTAATAGCGAAAATGAAGGCGGAAGACGAATTCCGAGCAATGAAAGCGAAGGATTCCATAATTCCTCCTCTATCGAATCTCTGGAAGGAAGAAAAGCTGCATCCTCGCGATGTGTAGCGATCAAAAATGCAAAGTCGATCAGCTCTGTACAGGTTTCTTGGGCCATTTTCATGTTCTCAAATGCTTTAAAGGAGAAAATCGCAGCTTCTCTACGGCCACAAAGATCGATTTCCATGTCTTTTTTCGCCTCAGGCGCTACGATCTCACTCTGTGCATCAATTTCGCGCTGTTTTTCATATAAAAGTTCCCTTCTGCGTCGATTCTCACAGGCAATGGCGATGTACGCTTCAATCTCTTCCACAGCGTGACAGAGGTCGTTTTCCGGCCCAACTGGCTGCCCCATGACCGCGTGAAGGATCTCCGTTCGGGTCTTTTGCATCGAACTTTTCATCTCCAACGTGACATTCTGCAGGAATTCTTGGCGTCGACGGGTGTTGTCACTACTTCTCTGAGGCTTTTGGGCTCGCTTTTGGATTGTATCGGTCATTTCCACGAAGGAAGCGCATCCTTTGATGGAATGACTGAGCGAATTCAATCGATCGCTGACGGAGTCCTTGAGCCTTTCCTTCCGATTTGCGTCCTGATAAGGAGTGAGAGG
>CACSLJ010000197.1:0-48353 GCA_902706625.1 Albugo laibachii | reverse complement strand
CAGGTCATGTGCGCCCGCACTATCCCACTTCGCCAGCGGATAAAGCGCAAGGGTTTCTTGCGCATGCATGTTCTAGTAGATTAACAAATAGAGAATATATATTTTACTTTTACTTCTACCTACTTCTGCTCAAGTGCAGTCTACTTTTAACGATTGGCTTAGCTTGTTTGTCATTGCCAAAATGTTTTGTAAAGATCTGAAACACCGGAAAATGTTTTCGAGTTTATCGCCAGCCTAAGAGTCAACGGTGTAATCACTCGCGAAGCTCTTGGTTTTGACATGTTACTCTTCCATACTAGCTGAACAAGTGTGTGGTGGGACGTTCACTACTATCTACCAATTTCTTGCATATGAACGCTACGTTGAGGGATGCATAAAAGCTGGATGATGTATAGAAAAAATCCCTTTAAACATACAATACAGAATCAGTACTTGCTGCTCGTTCGCGGTATGGTAATCACTTCACAGGAGACGCACAGTCCCAAAACGTCTTGGGTGAGGAAGGGTGGTGTGTGAAAACAATATAATTTGATCAAGCAGTGCCTCATCACTCTGCTTCTGATGAATACCTCGGAGACACATGCTTCTTGTGGCGACGGAAAGCGAACCATCTTGAAAGGTAGACAATTAAGCTTTATAGAGTATAGGAACATCTAAAGAACAAATTGCCGTACTCAGATACTAGATCACGAATGATAGAAAGCGGGACTTCCTTCGCAGCGTAGCTGCAGACAAATGTTGCTGAAGCAAGCGAAAGCTCACTTAATAAATATTACGATGAAATGTTTAGCATTATTTAACGGGTCTAAGAGACTCTGTCGTACGACCGTTTTGTCCGGTCAAAGCCTGATAACGAATGATTTTATCGCTCTTAACCATGCTGGTGTTACCCTGAACAATTGTTTTGGTACTTGCCCAGCTCAGACTATAGGACCTTCCGGATGAAATCTTGTACGGCTTAGGAAATGAGAAATTCCAATGCTTGTACGAAGCTGTGATTGTTATCTATTCTGCTCATAAATTGTAAAGCCTCAAATGTGAAGAACAATCAAAGAATAATCCTTGAGCACTTATCTGGAGCGCAAGACAACACATGCGATGAAAGTAAGGGGGCTGCTTGGAATATGGCATCCGTACGGATCACAAAAACTTATTGTTATGTGTTAATCTCGATTGAAAGAAACATGTATAGCGGCTCACGAAACCATGGGAACGTTCTGTAAAAAGAAATGGCGAGAGAGGGAAATCTTGGCTACGTTTTTTGGACAGCAAAAGCACTTTCTACCCGGAAATGAAGCATAACGCACATCATTGTTATTACTTACCTATCTGTAATGCAACTTGCAATTGACGTATTCGATATTTTCAACATATAAAGAATCTCTGAGCTCATGAAGTGCCAAGTATGCCACATCAGATGGCTGTAGTGTGGTGGATTTAGGGTTTAGGGTTTAGGGTTCAGGGAAAGTCCGTCCGGCAGTATGTTCTTTATTGATGTAATCGTCTTCGCATCGCTCGCTTAGCTGATCGCAAATGCCCATGACACTCACCAAGCGGCTCGCCTCTGATACTATACTGCTTCTGAATAACCCGCAAAGCAGCAACTGACAATTTGCCAACCACTGAAGCAAACATAGGGCTAGCTGCATATTTCTGAATGCCCGAACTATTGCATTCTGCTCGCAATTGCTTCAAGTTGCCCACCACATGCTAACTTGATAGCCCTTTCGACACTTAAAACGTCACCTGAAATGATAAGTCAGGTTAGCATTAGTGGTATAGAATAAAATCAGAACTATTGAAAATATATGTTTCTTGGTTACCTGTTGAGACATAAATCGACTTCTTGAGTGCGGTATCCGCACTCTCTACACGTGACGTGGAAGTGTGCTAAAAATGTCGGGAAAAGATCCAGGCATGAACAAATCTTTCCTTGTGTACTAGCAAGGGTGTGTTCACGTAGTGCATGACATGCGGAGGTATCACGCGGTTAAGTGTTCGAAGCGGATTGTTGTATGCTGATTCAGTTGAAAAATTGATAAGCATGTTCAATGCCTGCATGAACTCAGCAAACTCGTCTTGTGAAAAAGAACACATTCTTCTGCTTTGAAAATATATTTTAGTTGATATGCCAGCGGCACAGAAACGCTGCGCTCTCCAAAAAATCTCTGCAAAAGCGCTAATCAAGGCGAGATCCCGTTCAGTGCAAAGTTAATGGCCGGATGTATACCGAGGTCAAGAAAAATGGCCCTGAGCTTTTTCAGAGCCCAGATGTAATCTTCCCTTGTTTCAATCCTCATGAAACAGTAACAGAGGGTGAATGTTTTGGTTGTTGCCGTTACAAAAATGATATGCAATAGTGGAAGACCATAGCGGTTTGTGTTATATGTTGCAACCAATAAGCAGATACGTCCCCTGCTGGCTGCTTATTTTCTCTAGTGATTCCGAATCAATAAACAGTTGGCTCAATTGGCTCTCATCGTTTATATAATAGAAGATGGGATGTTAGGAACATTTCGGCTCTCAAGCAGTGTGTGAACTGAGCTTTTCCCAGACAGAAATTTAGCTCTACATGTGCGAAGAATATTGTAGATGTCCAACGCAATGTTATTAACGTTGTTATCCTGCGGACGCAGAGAGGTTGATTTTCGGCTGGGCGTGAAACCTGCACGCCCCAAGGAAATGACATATTCTGAATATAATAAAGTCAAGGGTCTGCCAGGAGGATGTGCAGAAGGGTGTACAAAAGGGTATTGATTGTGATCAGTAAAATTAACCTCAATTTGCCACATCACTTTTTGCCTCCACAGTGCAACCTTAGCTTTGCCACCGGTTTCGCGGCTATAGTACGGTCTTAGGGCTGTCAACTGTGGCAGATAAGCATTCGAGCACTGCAGCACAATGAGTTTGATTTGGCCATCCACCTTATTTTCGAGTTTTCTGATATGTAGGACACAAACCGCATAACCTTGCATGCGTGCGTGTTTCCTAATTGCTAATTTTTATGCGTCCAGTGAGCCTTTGCTGATTTTGTAGGAGTTGAGAGATTAGTAGTGGTTTTGATGGCGGCGTGTGAAGTGATAATTAACGACGTGAGGGCTCTGAGGATATTTAGCCGATCAGATTATGAAGGGTGAGTGATATCGACCGATTCTGGCGTTTTCAATTCGACAGCCTCAACGCATCGTCGTGGCATCGAGCGAATAAATGAAACTAGTGTGGCATGCGAAATTGCATTCCATGCCAAATAGAGCTTCCTTCAAATTAGAGACGTGCTAGAACCTTTTCCATTAGCGTAAACTTGCCTGATAATAATTGACCAGAACATTTAGTGGGGTTGAGATCAGCTCACTTTGACTTCCAGTAAAGCATGTGGTCCCTTTTCAACTCCTGTCTA
Organism: Albugo laibachii; assembly: GCA_902706625.1. Classification (NCBI taxonomy): domain Eukaryota; phylum Oomycota; class Peronosporomycetes; order Albuginales; family Albuginaceae; genus Albugo; species Albugo laibachii. The sequence continues at coordinate 44,956 of CACSLJ010000197.1, read as the reverse complement.
CAATCAGAAACATATACGCTAGCGTTGTCCTGCTAAAAAGAGATGTTTGTAGCGTAGTTAAGACGTGTGAAGAGGAGAAGCTATTCAGAAACTGTGTACGTAGTCATCCGAATTCTGCCTCCCCGCCAACACAACAAGTGGCGACTATCCCCAAGAGCTAAGAGGGGCCCAGACCATGACAGAGACTCCACCAGTTTGACGTCTTATCGTCTGGCTGGCGAGCTGGCACATGTTGCGCTAGTAGTGTTGGAAGCCGTCAGGTCCGTCAAATTCCATTTTTTTCGTCTGAGAAAGTAATTGAGTCCCACATTGCTCCGACATCCACCTGCAGCAGCATACCCTTGGCTCAGGTTTTGTGCGCAGCCATGTTCGCAGCCTTGAGCGGCTACGTGTTCTTCATCTTGGAATACACAGGCCAGTCAACCTGTGCCAGGATGCGCTGTACGAAAAGGACGGATACTGGCAGGCTTAACTCGGCCACGAGCTAGGCGGTGAACATTTGCACGACGAGTCGAACTTGGTGCTTCGACAAGAGCGGAGTGGGTCCGCGTCTTTTCTGTTTTGGAGGCGAGGTAGGGCAGACTATTCGACAAATGGTGTCAAGGCTCCACAAAGCAATCGTGTTGATGAAGCGCAACATCAGGGCGGTCCCGAGTAAATTGTGGCTTCTTGTTTACCTTCCCGTCAGTTTGCTCTGAAGTATGTTGCTAGATGACATGTGCCCATGGTATCTGTACAATGATCCAATCATACTTTTACAATTAAATTTGTATGGCCAAGGTGTACAATTCAACGTGTCGCGGTCGCGGAGTATAGCTGGTCCGTAATCACTTTATTAAAACGTTTCAACAATATGTTCGTTCGCATGCTCGAGATGGATTCGGCCAATGGAGGTGGTAAAAAGGTGATTTTCTGCATGTCGCGGTCGAACATTTTCGAAGTAAGTAAATAACAAATTGAATATTACTATCAAAATGCAGATGAAAAGTAGACGTTAGTGTAAACCCTACTTAGTCGGACGATGGATTAAACAAGCGTCCTCCAGCACCAAAAAGTGAAAGCCATCACGATAACAAGTTGACTTGACCCATACCGCTTTTCCCTACAGGACGGAGCGACTACTAGATTGAGTAGTGTATTTCAAACGCACATATAGGGAGATGTTATGTGTTGGCAATTGGCGACGATATTTCGTCGCTTGAAAGGCCCGAGTTTGACTGGCCTTCACTGCTTGAAACGAGAGACATCAAAACAAGGATATTGGTCAGCATGAAGATCCAAGCTTAGTAAGGGATGACAAACGGCTGCTTGGATTGATCCATCTGGACGTATCTGGATACCGGATAATGCGATGAGCCTACAAAAACGCCTTTGTATGATAGCTCATGCTAAACCAGCGGGTCATCAAGGAATTACAACTTCACACGACATATTGTGAAAGTACTTAATACAAAAAACGATAGAAACAGATTTGACGAATTTTGTCAACAATTGCTTGCACTGTTTGGTGGAAAATGACGAGAAATGTCCAAGACCTTACGAAGAAACACTGCAAGGGACAAAACCAAACAATATTCTACATTTTGATTTTCTGTCGATGCCAAGAGGATCGAATGATTTCTGCTACGTTCGGGTTTCAAAAGACGGTATGCGGGGATTTTGCGAATTCGTAACCGCAATGGTGGCGAATACAGAGGTTACCATTCAAGCATTTATGCATTGGTTCAAGCGATATGGTGTGGTTTGATTAGATATCGGATCAAGGCCCGCATTTGAAAATTGCAGTGATGGAGCAACTCGGAAAGTAATGGGTGCTCAAAATCATTTCGTTACGGCTTATTCCCAAGGTCAAATGGAACCGTAGAAATTATGAACCGGCAATTATCAAAGTGATGCGTTATTTAATGAGTGAACAAAAACGACGGATTGTACATTGGTCACATTTTATTGTCGCTTTGTCAATCTAAACTAAATCAATTACGATCCGGTCAACACTGGGAGGGATCGCACCAGTTGTTGCTACTACTGCATTGCCTCAGCGGGATCTTATAAGCGTATTTTATCAGCGAGATGGAGTGCACCGCATAGCCTCGTTCAACGAGCATGAAATCGGTACTTTGCAGCGTGAACACATTGAAAATTTACAGCTTACACTGAATAGTATGCGCAGACGTGTGTCTGAAGTTTCACAAAAAGTAATGCAGCTACACGGCGTCGGTACGAGCTAAAAAAAGACGTCACTACAGTAAATTTGAAGTTGGAGATTTCGTATTATCGGGACATGTTATAAGGCGGGAAAACAAATTAACTCTACACTGGAAAGGCCTTTACCGCGCAGTTTCGACACTGAATGGGTGGAGATATTCGGATTCTGTAATCTTTAATCTGTAATATATCATTGTTAACAAGTACGTATCCAGTAGACATGAATAGGTGTCTGCTGGCTATGATCTTTCCATATTTTGCATGACTAGAAATAATAGCTCTTTTAATATACCGTATCGTATTTGTCACTTGTCGCCTTATGTCATACTGTATGTCGCACACTTTTCCACCAATGACATGCTAGATATACTATCCGCGTTTTTTTTGCAATCGTCCATAATATATTCCACCTTTTGATTTTCGATATTGAAAGGAAGAACACGCGTCCATGCAAACGGCCGCTAAGAAAAGCGGTGCAAGCGCACTGCAACTACATTCGAGCGCCAGCTGGCCATCATCAACTTCGACGATGGCACCAGCAGCATGAGCAGAACACTTTCCAAGTTCTTCCCCAAGCTTCCGGGGCAGTAAAAGAGATCAAAAGCACGATAAAGCCAGCGTTGGGCCCTCAAGCGAAGTACGATCGAAGCACAGCGTTCCAGCTACTGGACACGGCCTGACATTAGGCAACGACAGCAAAAAGACTATCGTGACATCCATCAAACTGCTGCTCAAAGATGGCGTCCCAGTGTCGTCTAGAATGCTAAAGCAGAAAGCAAACAGCGTCTCCAAGGCAATGAACCTTTCAGAGAGGTTGTTTGCTGCGTCACCGATCTGGCAGCAAGGCTTTTCACGTCGCAATCGACTTTCAATGCGGACAAGAACGAGGCAAGGACAAACACCACCAGCAGAAGCAGATGAGACGGTACGGGCATTTGCGACGAAAATGTCGGAGCTTATAGTATCCACGGCATCGACAAGATCTACAACGTAGATCAAACTGGCGTCTTGTTCGAGTACGTGCCGAAGGTGACCGTGAATGACAAGGGGCAGAAGACAATGTAGATGAGGAGCGGCGGCAAAGACAAGGAGCGATTGACTTCCCTTCTTGTCGGGGACATTGAAGGCGGCAAGTATCCACAGTTCATCGTTGTCACGCTACGAAGTCCAAGAGAGTCGAGCAAGCAGCGGAGAACGAAAGCCAGAGACACGGAGTCGGCAAAGCAATGTGGAAGAAGGTCAAGACTGTACAAGACGCAACGGGACTACCGGTATACGGCAACAAAACGACATGGTGGACTTCACGATTGTCACTCGCGTTTCCGAACTTCCCCTTCGGCTCTCCCGACGAGAATGACACCCCAGTCTTGCTTCTGTGGGACCACTTCTCGGGTCATTGCACCAGAGAAGTCATGGAGTTGACAACTTCGCTGCGCATGATCTTAGAGCGCGTTGACCCATGGTTCACCTATGTTTGCCAGCCAGTAGATTTTTCGTGGAACCAAACATTCAAGAGCCGTCTACGAAGAGTATGGGTCGACCAAATCACTTTTCAATCGAGTACGACTCCAGACTGTACGTGTACAAGCAACCATCAAAGGAGTGAGTCATCGAATGGTAGCTGAGGTATGGAGTGGACTGTCAAGAGAGACGATTCAAAGCGGGTTTGTGCGCGCCAAATTTTCGGTCGATGGGAGGTGAGTTGTTGCCGAAAAGCTAAATTCAGATAAGGTGGCAGAAATTCTTGAATGTTTGTGTCTCATAGACACAAAATTTAGTGATCTGGAGTCGGATGACAATCCATCATGTGATGAAGCAAGTGAAGAGGATGGCAAGACCAGGATAGTCTCTGAAGGAGAAGGTGTGGATATAGAAATGAGCGAGTGTTACCTGTGAGATTAGCGACTTATAAAAGAAGACCGGAGCGGTAGCCCGCCTTTGCACCTCTATTATGCAAATGTCCTTGTTGAAAAATTCAGTTAACCTTACCCATTGAGCACTTGCCAATAGGTGGAGGTAGCCTAGAGACTTGGAATGTAGGATTTTCTGACTATGGATGCTTGCAACTTGGTCGTGGCTTTCAAACCCAAATTTTTGTGTCGATCTGACTAGACGAATTTCACACCGTTTCTCCAATCAGTGCATATCTTTTACATCACGGTAGTTAAGAAAAAAAAATTAAAATAAGATGTGAAATCTCGATGCGGTCAAGGATTCTGAGGGCGAGAAATGACAAACAGTATGCGGTACGTCGATTTGTACGCTACAAGACGTGGAACGAGGAATTTAGACGAAGCCGTCCGGTAGATTTTCGCGTGGAAGTATTTGTCCGAGTACAAATAACGAACAAGCTGCATCAGCTAGTCATTAATATGCCAGAGCTGATAGCTCAATTTCTTTCGAAGTAGCGGTAACAAATCTTTGCGTCAGCCTCCAACGAAAACAATGAGATCAGCATGCCGGTGTGCCCAATCGACAACGACGAGCTGGAATACAAGCGACGAGACCATGGATGAAGTTATGAGGAGAATGATCATTTTTGGGAACTCGGTCACCACATTCGCGTCGCGTTCTCTGCATGATTTTTCAGTATTTTAGGAATCCTATCCAGGAAGAGCTAGGTTTCTTGAATATAAGATACCACTACGAAGAAAATGCTTGTCCCAAATAGCGTTACGTCATTGTAAATGTCACGTTTTCATGAAAGTAACAACGTCTCGTTCAATTTCATGCAATCCAAAAGCCTCGGGGATGGATAATGGGATGTTTTATGGGAGCTCTACAAATCTTGTCTGTATCCTTACAAAATGGAATATGCTTGCGAACATTTAATATATGTGCGTCAGGTTGGAGTCGTCTATGCGAGTGACATTGTCACAGCATATATTTGAAGTCTTGTTCCGTTCGTTGCCTGTCTTTGCCAACTCCTGCTAGCTTCTCCGTTCTTATGAACCTGTGTCTTGAGAGATAATTACTTCGGTTCCTTTGATGTGCACACACAAATAGATACACTAAGGACTACGGTGATTGTTGGAGACACTCCAAACATCTCCGTAGTAGTACCTGGATAGCTAAGAACAGCAAGAATGTGCCAAGTGAAGCATCGCGCCGGTAGATGGGTGGCTCAGATCAATAGGCTCATATAAGAATTGAGATCTGAACCGTCGTAGAAACGCGTTGGCCAAGTTTCGCAGGAGAAAATCGGAAAGAAAAATATGAAAGTCAACGTTGTGAAGTGAAGAATATAATCGCCACCGGAGCAAATATGGCTATCGCACCTATGTATAGAGGATCTACTAAGAAATAGAAACGAGCATTTATGGATGCTTACATGGTCTATGCTCGTCGGCTAGATACGTTGAGTCAAGGAACGGGTAACACCGTATTTCTCATGCCTATTGGGGCATGTATTGATCAGTAAACACTGACGCGGATTTGCCGATACGAATTGAAACAAGACGAAGACAATATAAGTGAAAATGACAGGAAAGAATTGTTTTTGTCAGCTCAAGCTGCTGGGAGCAACGATCTAGAAAAGTTGCAATCTGCTTGTAGGGGACTCTCAATGGATGTACAGCTACAAGATACAGACTCTCGAGTAATTCGTCTGCTTACGGATTTTCATGCCACACTGGATGCGCAGGACATGGATGGGTTCGCTGAAAACGAGCCAGGTGAATCAGTACATATACTTGTGAGAGCCCTTGAACCAATCGCATTTCGCCAGACCGTGCAATTTCAGCTGAAGAAATCGATCGATAAAACACTCCAGAATTCGTTCCCAGCGTTCGTTGATTGGTTGACCGAAAACCTGCGGTGATTGGAAGAAATGTGCTTGAGAGATCAGTCAGACCACCCCATCTAAGGCCAGACCAAGCCGCGCGAAATACATCGCTCGAAATCTTTGAAAAGAACCAAAAGGAGGGTTTCAAATTTGTCTCAGAAACGCATCGGATTTCACAATGTCCTGACGCAAGTCAAAAGGAAATAAAGCAGATAACGAGCAAAAATGGATTTCAAAACAAAGGAAAATACAATCCAGCCATTATGGTGGCAAGAGAGAGCGATAATGCTGACGTAAGCCTTGTTGGTATCGTCTGTGGGGTATTGAAAGTGCGTGTGACTCCAGAAAGTGGAGCTGATACGTCTATCGTAAACCGAAAGGTAATGGATCAGTTGCGAGCAAGGGGAACGTGGGTGGATGCTGGACCGCTCACTACGCCATTGAAAGTTGAAGGAATCAACAGCGACGCTCTGATTACTGAAGAAGTACTTATCAGTTTTAGATTCGATACACCAAGTGGACCTTTGGTGTTAAGCAATGTAAAATGTTGGATTGCTCTGCGGTCCATTCCAAAATCTGCTGGGCAAGTCCTTTTGGAAGAGACATCATGAGTCATTTGGGATACAGTCCCCAGCAAATGCTTTGTGATGCGGTGCAGAAGAATCATGAATGGGATTCCTCACTACCACCGAATAACAATTCTATTGCTCGTGCTATGATTGCAATCAAGGAGACACAACCAACCTGTGAGAAGTTCATGGCTGGTGAATACCTCTCAGATATGCCAGAGGATATCTGTTTTCCGGATATTAATGAGATTCGTGCCCCGCACAGCATGGCTGAAGTGACAGTCGCGTTGCGTTTATAGGTGCAGGAGGCAAAGAAGGTGGGATGCTCAGAATTTTTTTCAAAAACTGAGTCAGATGTTGAAAGATCTCCTGAATTGTTTTCGTTTGAATTTAGGACGAGACCCACCCGTGAATATGCCATCATTAGAAGTTCGTCTCAAACCTGGTGCTCAGCCAATCAAGAGCAAAACACGCCGGTATCCTCCCGAGCATCGTGACTTCATGGCGAATCACGTGAATGAAATCTTAAACGCTGGTTTAATTTTCAAAAACACCAAAAGAAGATGGTGTTCTCCGCCATTAATAGTAAAAAAACTGGAGGCGGGGCAGTTACGATTGACCGTTTATGTTCGTGGAGTGAATGCACCAACCGAAAGACTAGTATGGCCTATGCCAAATCTCGAAGTCGTACTAGACAATGTCCGTGGATCAAAGACTTTTTTGTTTTTGTTACTTCAGAGGCTACTGGCAGTTTGCATTTTACAAGAGTTGCCGGGAACTATTCTCATTTGCCACGGATTTGGGGTGTCTTCGCCAAAAAGAGTTATAGTGGGTGGGTCCGACAGCGTTGCTTTCTATCAACCACAGTACATGAAATGTTTGCTTAAGTATACACATATACACCAGAGGTAACCGGAACAACCTCAAATTGGATTTTCACATTAAGAAACCTACTTACGGGTGACGAAAAAGAGGCACATTCCAGTCGGCTCCAATTCTACGCAGATCAGTCGTTGCATGTCACTGAAGGACTGCTTAGTCATATTGCACACAACGCTGAGAGTCATCTTGTGAAAAACAGGAAGCCGTACGTTACAGGACGACAAAAAGTTACGAAATTAAGGTGCAATGGCGTGAGCTTGACGTAGATGAGAATTTCTGGGAATTTGCTGAGAATCTGTTGGCCGATCTACCTCTTCTGGTGTAACAATTTTTGCAGGAATGCTCAAGCATACCAATAGTCCAACAACTGTCGAAGGACTTGGCATCGCCATCTTTTGAGGAGGGCGGTGCTGGAGACACCCCAAACATCCCCGCAGTACGTACCCGGATAGGTAAGAACAGCAAGAATGTGTCAGATGAAGCATCGTGCCGGTAGACGGGCGGCCCAGATCAATGGCTCATATAGGAATTAGGTTCTGACCCATCGTAGAATAATAGACAGTCTTAAATATGCTCAAATCCGAACGGAAAGATACAACAGTGATAAAGCCGTTGTCTTCGAAATAACACCCTTTTATTTCCAACCAGGGTTGCGTTTTCTGTTTTGTTCAATCTGTTCATACAGTTCGCCCATTTTGATCGGCTATTTAGGTAATGCTTCTGAGTTGAAGTAAAATCTTAACATCAATGCTCGTACCCCGTTTATTGGAATTGCCTCACAAAGGCAGTCATACATCACTTAGCACGCTCATTTCCGAAGGAAGCATACCATTTAGATCCTGTCTACCTCTACAACCAATCCTGATATCTTTTTAGGGGCAAATTTGGCTGGGTGGCATTATATCCTACGGTAAATGGTTTTCGCCTTGCCGAGTGGCACTCCAGATCCTGACTTGGAGCCTTAGTTGCGAGCATTACTCAAATACCTCTTTTTGACGACCGTGAAATAAATCTTCGTGAACGCCCTTCAGAAAGGCTTCAAGTCATCTTGTTTGAGGTTAGCCCCAATGCTTGAGCCATCTCCATGAGCATTGGAAAAGTGATAATTGTAATACTGAAGATCTTGCACCCTAATATTTGTAGCCAAGACCAACTCTACAGATGTGCTCCTACCACGTTCAATTCTTCATTGACTCAATATTGGAGGCTTCCAGCGTCAGGGTTTGAAGAGAATCGTTCGTATAGAGCAATAGAGGCATTAATCCGTCACAGACATTAGGAAGTAGACTTGACATATCATATGAAGCATGTCATCCGAGTCGCCATCGACTCTTACTTTCTTTAAGAAATGCAGTCAGAATGACTACCTACCTTATAGGACCGCATGAAAGAATAATTCACAAGCGAATTCCTTTATAAGTGCAAGTACAGCTATTTAACACACAGTATGACATAGAGCTAAACTCATATTCTTTACAGAAAGAGTGATGTATGAGGTAGTGCGTTTATGTTTGATGAACATCCGTGAGATCTTTGCGTGGAACTATGCACTGGAAAGTAGAACTATGCACTGGAAAGTGGAATTGAGCCATTCATGGTATTTTTCACATAAAACACATAAAAGTACGATGAGCTTTCGTTTATGTATGACACATTTGAGGCCTCTTAAATAAAAATACAATCACTACAAAATAGAAGCGTGGCAACCCCTCCTAATTGAGTACACGAGTCTACTCAATAGGTCTCCTAGTGTTCTTTACTCACACAAACCTAATTATCCATTAAATCAGAAGCGCCATCAAGAGAATGAACGGAGTGGTCAAAAGTTGCGTAGCTGTCATCTTACTCAACGCACTCTCAAAAATAGCGCTAGAGATCCCCATACATCGAGATTCTCTATTATATATAATTGTGATCGAACGAGCTCAGCTTCTTCTTGTCGTCGAATTCCTTTTTGAATTGCTGAAGGGAATGCTTTATGTGTTTCTTCCAAAGTTCCCAATCTTTTATATGAATGGCAATTTCCAATAAGTTTAGACCTTTCTGACAAGTATCGAATATAGTGTGATTACCACAACATTAGAATCAAACTAGGACAAATGGGTAAACGACGACCGAGGCCATCGAAGCAAATCTCAAAGCAAAGCATCTCCGGGCAAAATAATAGCAAAAAGGTGCAAAGTAAGAGAAAAGCGAAAGGAAAATGTGAAGGTACATGTACAGCAAGTATCGAAAAGGAGACAGGTACAGAAGAATCGAAAAAGAGCTCTTTGACAAAACTTCAGCAAGCGATGCGAAAACGATTGGATGGGAGTCGCTTTCGTATGTTGAACGAGGAGCTGTACACTAAAACAGGACACGATGCTTTTCAGACCTTTCAGAACGACCCGGACCTCTTCGATATTGTATGTACACACCATTTTGGGTTTTTGATGGGCGCTCACACATATTTAGTATCATCAAGGATTTAGAGAACAAGTCACAGTATGGCCAATCAACCCATTGGATATATTTATCGAATACATCAAGTATATCCTGTTTTTTTCACCTCACTTAAGGTATCGTCACTCACACATGACATAGAAAGCGTCCTGACAAAGTCGTGGCCGACTTTGGATGTGGAGAAGCACGCCTAGCGCAAAGCGTATCCAACACAGTCCACTCCTACGATCTCGTTGCGCGCAACGCTCACACAATTGCGTGCAACATTGCCCATGTTTGTAATTCAGCGTGGTGCTGCTCTTTAATTAATGTACGGTGTACCTTATTTTAGGTCCCTTTAGGCAGCAACTCGATCGATATCGCCATTTACTGTCTCGCGCTTATGGGAACGACGATACCCGAGTATTTGAGAGAAGCGCATCGTGTGTTGAGAGCTGGAGGCATTCTGAAGATCGCAGAGGTCAAATCGCGCTTTGAAACCAAACAGCTCGGCGGCATTCAGGTAAGTCAACGATGTGACTTAATTGAATGGGTTGATAAATAGATGTGTAGGGATTCATATCGGAATTGAAGAAGCTCGGTTTCGACATTTTACAAAAAGATGAACGCAACAAAATGTTTGTGCTGTTAGAATTCCAGAAATCAATGCGCAAATCCGACAAAAACGTGCGTATCGAACTGAAAGCATGCGAATATAAACGCCGTTAAGTAAATACCCACTACCGTATAATCCCTATAACGTCACAAAAGCAATCATTGAACCACCATGTTTATTACATTACATCACAGATGGAAAAAGCGAACTACAATATATATCACATAAAGTTATAGCCTCTGTATTTGATAGATAGCTGTAATTTGTAGTCATTATAACGCAATTAAGAAGTACCCAGACTACCGTATCAATCACATAAAGTCAAATCATGCGATTCCGACAGAATCGGGCTCAAATTCGGAGTTGATATTGACCCGCACGTGTGACATAACGAACCCATTTGGTCGTCTGATACGATCCCTTCTCAAAAACTTTGAGGAAGCGTACATGGAGTCCCGACGACGTAAACATTGGTACCTTACATCACGCATTAAGTCAACACAAAGTCGGGACCATCACTCACTTACTTGAAATTCAATCTGAATCGGAGGTCGTGACCATACTTTCTCCCGTGTACTTTTGACCATTTCTACTTCCGCATCCAACATCCTCTCCAATTTCCCTTGAAATTTGCGCACGCGCCACACAATCGCATGGTTCTCAGGCTCATGTTTCGCTCTATAAAGAGTGTGTCACACTGACCATCATTCTGATGAGAAAGTGTACCTTCCAATTGGTGCATTGATACGCGCACGAGCAGTATTTGGTGGAGTCTACAGTCAAATTGAGTAAAAGTGATAAATTGTCATTTTCGTACCGGAATTTTGATCACCAAATTAGTCGCAAATAAGCGAGGACTGAAGGTAGCTGCTATTTTGAGTGTGACGGAAAGTCGTGTGGTACCTGATTCTTGGTACGCTGGCATGATTTTAAATGGTAAATTTACATTTTCAGTCACACGGTACTTCATCAATTCGAACTCTCCATCAGGCGGAATGAATGTGATGGTACGATCGGCATCAAACTTTCCAAGACGAACACATCGATGAAAGGTGCAATCATCAATCTCCACATCTCGAGTAGCTCGTTTCTGCCCAGGTATCTTACTTCCCGCTCCATCACCTTTCTGCATGATAAGCTTATCGTTAAGACCGAGCTTGCATTCCGGCATCCCGGTTAAGGACGTTTTCATAACAATTTGACCGGCGACCTCATTACGAAGGACCGTCCCATTGGAAGACATGAGCAAATTGACGCTTTCAAACACATCCAGATACACTTCATTCCGCTTATACTTGATCCCTTCACGTCGCCAGTCGATCGCTCCTGTGATTTGGGATGTCAACTGAGAAGGCTGAGTGGACAAAGGTCCATCCGAATTCTAGGTCATAATCATTCAGACTCAAGCATCAGCCAATGAAAAAGCGAGTACCGAGAGTGAACCCAAATTAATGTACATTTTGAGCACATCAATCGAGCAATTTTGTGGGTATCCATAGTCCACGGTCTCATCCAATAATTCGTACACCAAAGTAAAGTTGTCTCGAATGCTTTCCTAGTATAGAGTGGGTATCTACACACCTCAATAAAGGTCGTTACCTCGGAATACTTTTTGCCGAAATATTCTTTAAAAATCCCATTTAACTGATATAAAAACTGAAATACCAGCGCTACGAAACGAACCGCTTCATCACAATTCCAAGAATGAATGTAAAGTACCTGTGTTAATGTTTGCGCGCGTGACAGCGACCAGGTAGAGATTCTCGTGTCTCGTGTAGAGAAAAGAGCAGCCGTCTATGTGCTTGACAGGTGGCAGCGATCCAGTTTCTTTAGCGGCAATCACCTGCATACGGAATGTGTCTGCAGCTCGTCGGCTCACATCGTCTCGATAGAATCGATGAAGCACGATTTCTCCCTTTTGACCGAGCAAAAATAAGGCGCTGATCATTGCAAATTGGACGATTGGAGCGTCTAAAAGGAGTGCTGCGTCGGTTCGTGTACAGTCATACAACTACCGCCAATGGACACAAAAGCCAAAGCCCATCCAACGCAAAACTGCATTTACATCTGATTCTACAGATCTGAGGAGGGAAGATGATACGTTAGATCTGAGGAAATCTGATTCTTAAAGGAGCGGATTAGTAATAAAACATTTCTTTAGGGGAAAAGTGTTACCTAATGACGCAAGTAATCCTGTTACAATTTAAAAAACACCGAACATAAGTCATACACTTAACCTATCAATTTTAGTATGTATCCGATAGGTACACAATCTTTATCAGATCGTGCATCGAGTCGTATCGTGAACAACAATACCACCAAGATGGTACACGACAACGTACTGTACCAACTGTACGGTACATTGTGTTAGCACACCAATCACGTCTCATGTCGAATTCCAGACCGATTGCTTCATATCGACGGGAATCACACTCTTCAGACTCACTTGATTCACGTGCGAGCGATCACAGAATATCGGACACATCATCTATATTCAATGTGACAGCCGAACAAAGTGAATCACTCTCTAATTCTCCAATTTTCATCTCACAATCGTGTCCTGAAAATGGCCATTTCGACTCAATGCATCGTGTACGGAGTCTCACAAGACAGCCTTTACAGGTTCCTAGAGCTCCTTCTCTTGGCTATGTAGCATCACCTAGCACACACGAAGTAACTCATATGCCCGAACTCTTCCTACCTCCACCAGCACGACCACATTCACCAGCAGAGTCGGTCCTTCAGGTAAGCTCATGAGCTTCTCCATAATCGATTGTTACTTATCAGATATCAAGTTTCCAAGTTCTTGTCCTGTGAGTTTTAATTATATGAGACAACAAACACCATCTCCACTACGGTTCGTGTCTTTAAAATCGATGCGGCTACCTTAATACAAGACCCTCTTTAGTAAAACTCAGTCAAATTATCGCGCATCGCCATCCCTAGCGGCAATGTCAGCTTTCCAGCGATCACATGAGAATGAATGTCGAGACTCTGAAGAATCACACGAAAATGCGTTTTCACAGGTAAGTGTTCCTCTGATTGAAATATAGCGAAAACATAACGTTTTGGTAGATGCGGTTGGATGAGGATACCAAAATGGGCTTTGATGGCGTCAATGGCGCCATATTCGACTTTGAAGAGCAATGAGATTAGTACAAGTTTGTAGAGGTTCTCATACCGACGAGTATAAATTTGCGAAGGATCTTGGTATTTACTTTGTCGGAGCGATTTTGTTGGATCCATACAAATTCCAAGTATTTGAATATCAGCAACGCAATTGAGTCTCCGAGTGATTCCGTAAATAGACAGACTCAATGTTACAAAATAAAATACTTATAACATCTCTCTGGTTTTATCCTTTTCTTGTGAAAGATCGGTATGCCGACGTTTTAATGAAAAAGAACGAATGAACAGATGGTAAACTCTATTTTGTGTCAAGTTTATGTGGACTGCCTTGGGCTTAGGGCTTTATATTACGTGGAATAAAAGGCAATCAGATGGTAATTTACGGTGTGATCTTTACGTCTTGTGACTTGCGTGTTTGCCACTTGCTTGAATCCACAAGTTGTCAGTAAAAACCGCTTTACTAGTTCACCCAACTATTATACACTTTATCATACCACGCTCACACACACTCTGGAACAAGTAGTGATTCATTTTATTAAATCGCTCATTAAGTGCGGGCATAATGAGTCCCAACAAACAGTCAAAGCCGCGCAAGATGAACAGCACGACCAGTGCCCTCAATGTGGAGGTCGAGCTGCTCGTACAGGCGACACAAAGTTTTGCAAGTGTCGCCTGGCAGCGAAAAAGCGGCGCAGACCGATTCCATGGGTGGTTATGGAGGAAATCAGGTCGAATCGCTCGATGGAAAAACCAGCATTTCATTCTAGAAGGCGTGTTATTATCGTACTTTGATAAGTTCGCCGCGAGTCAATTTGTCACGGATTCGCCTTTGGTACCACTCGGAGGGGAGGCGTTACTAACTGGGACGGACGACACCACACCTTCCGGAGTCGTGCGAGTCGCTCACGTGGAACGCTCACGGAAATCTAAGATCGCATTTAAGGTGTATGGAGTCTCTGGTACCGTAGTCGATTTGCGTGCCAAAAACGAACAAGTTTGTAACCAGTGGGTCGAACGACTCTTGGAAGCAGCTCAATACGCCCAACGGCAAGAAACTTTGAACCACTCTTCAACAAGCACCGCCTCGTCATCGATTGGCTACTCAGATTCAGAACTTGACTTATACTCCAATCTGATCGATAAGAGTGGCTGGTTGGAAGTGAATCCAATTCTTCATAAACCTGCAAAAAAGCATTATTGTGTGTTACAGGGTACACTTATTACATTTTACGATTCTCAAGACGCCTGGGCCGTTCCCGTGTCACGTGTTTATATAAGCGGAGCGGAAGTCAATGAAGCAAAACGAGAAATCGTAGTAGAAACATCGGAAGGTAGACAGCCTACACGGATAGTCACATTGAGTCCACCGACAAGCAGAGATTTCTGTTCCTGGAAAGATTCGCTTCGTCAAGCCCTGGACAATTAACAGTTTGGATATGTAACACATTTGCGCGTTATTAAATTGTAACAATGTCGTGTTTCTTATAAGTTCGATTCACGCTTTCCACACACTTCGTACAGTATGAATGCAACGCAAAGTGCGTCCCCAGCAACAGCAACCTTGAATCAAACGCAAGCAAAAGGTACGCATACGTTCATACTAAATCGAAGTATACGCGTCATCGTCACTATGTAGTACCGGTAATCCATCTCGATTTTCAGTATCGTCAAGTCGATACGATCTTAGCCATCACTTATGCAATCGCTTGCTTGTTTGCTGCATGGGCTTTTGCCATCCATTACAACTCCGCTGTAAGACAAAAAGCCACCGTCGTCTTCTACTTGCTTATGTGCTCAACATCACTCGTACGTACCTTATGGTTTGCAAGTCCTTACGGAGTGTACTCTGTCACCTATAAGCCTACCAAAGTACATATGGGCGATGATGGATGGGTGGAAGCACTGGTGGCTGAAGTGATGGAAATGCTTGGGAATATGCTCATGTATAGTATCTTTATCCTTATTGTGGTTTATTGGGCGCACATGCTTCGTCGCCTCGTCTTGCATGAAAGTATCCGATTGTACCCATTTCGATACTTTTGCGCTATTGTTGGCGTTATGTTCGCAATCGAACTTATCGCACTGATATTGTTCTTTACAGACTCGATCGATTCTTGCGGGTTATTAACAATGAACCATACGCTGATATGTTTCTTTTCCTTCGGCGCACTTATTGCAATGATAGTGTATTCGTATCGAATCAAAAAGGTTTTACAAGCATTTTTAGAGGTTGCTCAAGTCGACACAACAGATCGCATCAAATCAATCGCATGGGCGACTTTTATCTGCGCCTTCTATTTGGTTGGAAATGCCATTATAACAGTATACTCGCTGGTCGATGTGATATTGACATGCACTCGTGTTGGGTACTTTTTTCCAGCGAAATGGTGGTGGCTTCTTGTAGCTTCTAAACACTTGTTGGAATTGGCTGTATTATACTCTTTATTGCTCTCGTTGTGGGGAAGCAGAGAGACCAGCGGGAGAGACAAATACGAAGCGATTCAAGAGTATTCGGATGATGATATTGGGACGCTAGCGAATGTGAACGGAAGCAGTATCCATGGAATTGGGCCTTACAATAACGCTTCAGTGATTCCTTCGTATCAATTTCATTTATAATTCTAATTCGTATCCGTTAAAAGTTGGGTTAACTGAAATTAGCTGATATGGTATCGGTTGGAAACTGGTACGGAACGGTACTCCCACCAATGATTTAGATCGAATTTTTAGACGGATCTACCGGAAAGATGTCTTGTGGCGCGAAAGAAGCGCTTGTGTTTGGTTTTGGTCTGATCACCGGTACTGGGACTACACTGTAGGTGTATCCATTCCTTTTAGAATTGCGCTTCTCACTATACCCTTTAGACTCGCTAAAGTAACAGTTGCCACACGTGGGTGATTGTTAACCTGATATCTTTTCTGTTAGATCTTGTACAATGTCGATGCTGTGGGACTCGGCGGAGAAATGAAAAAGTTTGAAAAACCGATTTTTCAGACTTGGCTCATGTTTCTAGCGATGGTGTTTGCCCTACCGATTCACTGGGCGTATCGATGGCACGTCGAACGAAAATGGAGCCGTCCGTCTTCGACGCCATGTACGTTGTAACTGGTTTCTATCTGATACATAACTGTTATATTGATGTGATATCTGTAGTGAAGTTTCGGTATCGGATTCCCCGCAGGACGTATTTCTTGCTGGCGTTTCCAGCGCTATTCGACCTCATTGCGACATGGTTTGCCAATATCGGTCTCATGTATGTCACAGTGAGCGTCTTCCAACTTATGAAATGCACTGTGATCATATTTGTGGCCCTTTTGAAAGTGTTTATGCTCAAAGACAAATTGCGTGGATACATGTGGATCGGAGTGGGACTCAATACCCTCGCTGCTCTTATGATTGGGATCACGTCCTTTGCAGATACAAAAGAACAGATCAATATACGAGCAGAGACACCTGGATTTGGTGTGCTTATGATCGTACTGAGCTGTGTGGTGCAAGCGTATCAGTACGTATTCGAAGAGAGACTTATGAACGATGGTGAGAATGCCCCACCTCTTGTTGTTGTTGGAATGGAAGGCGTATGGGGACTACTTATCACGACATTTATCGTGTATCCAATTGCGTATTTGCTACCGGGAAACGACATGGGCTCTTGTGAGCGATTCGACGATGCGTACGAAATGCTGGCCAATAGCTCACTTGCTCGAACTCTCATTGTGGTCAATCTTTTGGTTGTGTTATCGTATAACGTGTTAGCCGTGTCCGTGACGTACTTGTTAAATTCGATTTGGCATGCGATTTTGGACAATTTTCGACCAATCACAGTTTGGGGAATGGATCTCTTGTTATTTTATTCGTTCACCAATGAATACTTTGGAGAAGCGTGGACCACATGGAGTTGGTTACAGTTATTTGGAATGATGGTCTTGTTATCTGGTACGGCGATATATAACGGAACGATTCGCTTGCCTTGGTTTGCATACTTTGAACCAATCGAAGACGCGCTCACACCGATACGAACATCTGTTAACATGATATCGACCACGTTATCACAGAGTCCGTTAATAACACGCAATGCGTTAAAAGCTGCAGAAATCGCTCGTCGAACACCAAACAAGAAAGATCGTGATCGCGTACGTCGGGAATACATGACAGAGTATCAGCCCATCGTCGATCAGGAGGCGCGAAGGAGAATCGATCCAGCAGGACATTCCTACGGCTCACTGGATAACTGATCAGAACAACGCAACACCGTTACGTACTTAACTAAGCATATACGTACTTTCGGTGCCTTTATCTAGATGACCTAAGCAAGCGAACGTAACTACTACCAATCCGAACTTAACAAGACGCCGATGGCCAATAACATTGTTAGAACCGCACCAAAATGCTCTTCCAGCGACTTTTGTCTATTGGAATTGAATTCTGACGTGGAAACGTGTCTTGTATCAGGTGAAAGGTTTGTTCTCGTACCATCCAAACGACCTGTTAGTCCTTACAGTCGCTCAGTGTTTCGATTATCGGAGCGGAGGAAGAACGTGCGGTTCTGTGCACGTCCAACACTTCGTACAGTATCGTTAAAGAAAGCACATCCAACGCACGCCTTTTGACACCCCACAACGACTGGAATACCGATAAGAAAACGAGTAATTCTGTTAAGATAATCATTCAAAGTTGTACAAATTTTCATTATGCGGTATGGAGTTTGATTATATTACACAACCGACCTTGTGTAATTCCGGAAAGCTTGAGCGCAGACCAATCGATGTCGCGCACTTGGAAGCGCTTTTGATGGAAGCGCCTCTAAAGGGGAAATCGGATGGGAAACAGTGTAAATCGGGAAAGCAGTACTGCATGAAGGATCTGATGATGCAATTACGAGCCAGCGAGAGCGAAATTCGGCTTCAATTGACTCGATTACATGCGTTCGAAAATGCAGGTTAGAAATCCGTACTTATCAGAAAATGTATTGTAATGATAACTCGCAGATCATTGGATGATTTTGGAGCCTTCTTTTGAAGAGCGTGTATTCGATGATATCCTGCACGCAATCTCTCAGAATGATTGGGATCCATTCACAGTCGGTATCTCGTTACGTCAGCTTCAATCTGTGGTCCAGGAATCGCTCATAGTACTCAAGCAATGTGTCGGAATATACGGTAATCAGTGTGGTACACTCGAGATCGATCAAGCGTTTTGTTTGGATAAGAATAAACTCGCAATGTTTTGTGCGAAACAAATATTTAACGAAATTGCGTCCGCAAACTTTAGCAACGAACCATCCAGTCGACCGAATAAGTTCGTATCCATCCCATTGGACCAATTTATGAAAAAATGGAAAGTCAGAGTACCGGATCAGGTTCACGTGGATTCTCTTATGTTACGGGGTCTGGCTGTCATCCAAACAATCAAGCAGCAGGAGTACGCACTATATCTTCCGGAAAACACTCTTCCGGCTGATCCAAAGTCTCGCTTTCAAGCGCTATTTGCCTTTCAATCCAAATGGACTTTGACCCAATTGGACCCGTATATTATGTAAGCCACATAGTTTCGGGAATCAGAACTGATTCTGAAGATTTATCTGGGTAGCTCTCTTGTCAGCAGTGACACGTCGCAACCACAGCTTTTACTCAAATACACGCGCGCTCTTCGACAAGCAAACTCGGGCGAAAAAGTGTACTGCAAACAATAGTGTGGATTTGAATCAAATATTGTGTGTCATTCGAGTCCTTTATTAAGTATATAACTGCCAACATCATTCGCTCCCCATTAAGAATTAACTGCTTTTGTGCTTATTAACTGCTACGGATGACACTCCCGACCACACAATCCTCAGATCTGATACTGTATCCAATTTCAATGTCTCCACTTCGCATCATTTCAAAGCGCTTTTTCAGCGGCATCAGAGACGTTTCTTCAAATCTGCTTTTAAGGTATGGGTAGCTCTAGCACCGCCTTCACATCCTAACACTCTATAGCGCCATTATCGGCCACGAAATCGGAGGTACATGTCAACAAACACTCGTCGATAGTCTTCTGAGAACAAATCTGATACCAAAAAACTCCAACACTGAAAATGTGCTCCGCCAAGTCGATCGCGCGCATTTCACACTCAGCACCACTCCAAAGCACGAATTCTACCAAAACCGTCCGCTTCCCATCGGTTCTATCGCCACAATGTCCACTCCCCAACACCACGCTCTGATTCTACATACACTTGCACCTCATCTCAAGCCCGGAGCTTCCGCCTTAGACCTCGGATGTGGCTCAGGATACCTCACAATCTGTATGTCCAAACTTGTTGGAGCCACAGGGTGCGTTATTGGCATTGACATTGCTCCCGATCTGACTCAGAAATCCTCAGAAATTTTTAACACCAATTTCGCATCAGACTCAGACTCAGATATTCAATTCCTTAGAAGTAATGGACCGAACGTCTCCTCTCCCGACGCGTTTGACTGCATCCACATCAGCTACGCTCTACCAAATAGAGATCACATCCAATCCTTCCTCAACATCCTCCATCCAGACGGCAGTCTTCTCCTTCCCATCGGTCTCCAAGGCCAAGAACAAAAGCTCCTCAAGGTACCTCAGACGCAGAATCAGACTCAGACTCAGACTCAGACTCAGACTCAGACTCAGACTGGGCTCTTCTTCTCTGCTTTGTCTTTCTCCTTACGCATTACTCACATTGTTCTCTATACAGCTGACGAAATCCTCTTGCGGGAAACACATCCACGAAGAAGAAATCATGCGCGTCCTATGTCAGCCAATGTTACAAGAAGCTCCAAAAGCTATGCTCTCAATAAAAGAAAGACGCATTCAAATCGAAAAAGACCTGCACAATTGGCGCACGAATTTCGAGAAAACACATCATCGTAAACCGACTCGTTCCGATCTCTCTTCCAATGTCGCAATCCACCATCTCTTCCAGGAATATCGAACATTGCGACATTAAAATAGAGCATTTTACATTTGCAAATTACAAATATAACCATATACCCTTCTACCACCTTCGTGTAACCTCCTCCGTCTCCCTCCACCCATTCACTCATTCCTCGTCCTCCCTGCCAGCCCAAAGTACCAACTGAGCCCTGTACCTCGACCAACATGGAGAACCGCCGACCTATGACGTTGCCTGAGAAGATCCTCACTCACTGGGGCCTTGGACTCCGTAAACCGTCCGTTAAACCGAACGATATGCTCTGTGTCAAAGTCCAATGGACCTTGGCCTGTGAGATCACCTGGAAGTCCATGGACAAAACCTACCAAGATATGGGCCGACCACGCATCTGGCGTCCTGACCGTTTCTGGCTGGCTGTCGATCACACAGTGGATCCTCGTGTCAACCATCAACCAAAGCAGCAAATGATGATTAAAGTATGCGAAGACTTTGCCAAAGAAGCCGACCTCATCGACTTTCAGCCTGCAAACACCACCATCCTGCACACAGAATTTTTCCGTCAACGAGCACTTCCTTGTCAGATCATTGTTGGAGCCGATAGTCACAGTTGCAGCAGTGGTGGACTCGGTGCATTTGCCATTGGATTGGGTGCAGCAGATGTCGTGATGCCTCTGGTCACTGGTGAGACTTGGATCAAGGTTCCAGAAACTGTGAAAATTGAATTTGTTGGAACACCTCCTTTCGGTTTGGGTGGAAAGGATGTCATGCTGTACACACTGGGAGAGCTGAAATGTAACACTGTCGCTATAGGAAGATGTGTGGAATGGGGAGGGAATATCCAAGCGCTCTCGTGTGATGCTCGTTTCGCGATAAGTAATATGACTGCGGAATTTGGAGGAATTGCGGGTGTTTTTCCCGCAGATGAAGTGACAGCAGAGTACATTGCCTTGAGGTCTTCCCACAAGGACGAAGCCATGTACTTTCGAGCGGATCCCGATGCAGAATATGTGGCTACACATCAAATTCATTTGGATCATTTGGTACCTCAAATCGCTCTGTACCCATCACCCGATAATGTGAAACCCGTCAGTGAGGTCGTTGGTATGAAATTGGATGGGTGTTTCATTGGTGCGTGTACCACCGCCGAAGAAGATTTGGTGCTCGGAGCGCTTGTGCTTGAAGTCTGTTTGGCGCAAGGACTCAAACCAATTGCGTCGGGTCAAAGAAGAGTGACACCCGGAAGTAAAAATATTATCAAGAGACTGGAGGAAGAAGGACTTTTAAAGTTTTACGAGCAAGCGGGATTCACGGTCGGTGCCCCAGGATGCAGTTTCTGCCTGGGTATCGCTGCAGATGTCGCCCAGCCCGATGAAGTTTGGCTCAGTAGTCAGAATCGAAATTATCGGAATCGAATGGGGAAAGGCTCAATTGCAAATTTGGCGTCTGCTGTCACTGTTGCTGCATCGAGTTTCAGTATGCAAGTTACTGACCCAACACCTTACCTGAAAATGATCGATCAAGAGCGATTCCGATCGCTGATGCCGAAAAAAGTGGCACATCAAATTCACATTACGGAACCCTCTCCGGAACTCGTCCTCACAGAAAATGAGGACGCGCCAAAAAATGACGAATGTGCGGATTTGGCGGGATTCACTGACTCTATTACCGGTCGCGTGCAATTATTCGGTGACAATATCGATACGGATGCCATTCTACCGGGCGAATACCTCACTGAAAATGATATCGAGAAACTTGGAAAAGTGGCGTTTCTGCACACGAATCCAGATTTCCGCGGTAAAGTGAAAAACGGACAGACTGTGATTGTCGCGGGACACGGATTCGGCTGCGGATCGTCCAGAGAGCAAGCGGTGACAGCACTGAAAGGTGCAGGAGTGCACGCAATTATTGCGAGGTCGTTTGGGTACATTTTCAGTCGCAATTATCAAAATTTCAGTCTTGTGGGAATTCAATTAACGGATGATAAATTTTACGAATTGGCAAAAGAGGGAAGCAGTATTACAGTGAATATGAAAGGGAGGACGATTGGGGTTGAGGGAGTGAGTTTCCGATTTCAAATGTCAATTTTTGAGGAACGACTGCTTGCGGGAGGAGGGATTATGCCGTTGTATAAAAAGTTTGGAAATCGATTATTTCGAGTTGCCGTGCAGGATGCGGATGATGCGGAGAAGGAGGGATGTGGAGGAGGGAATTGTGAGTCCAAGGAAGATACCAGTAACGGACAAAAGGATCTCGCGTGGTAGTAAGGCGATGAATACAATTTTGAGTGTTTTGCGCTATTTTTGCGTTTTTATTTTTGAGGGAGGGACTCAATACCTGTGAGAGTTTATAAATTCCTCATGTTTGGTGAGGGTTTCGACTCATTGGGAATTATGAGTTACTCATGTTTGGGTGAGGGTCTTGACTCATTAGGGAATTCCTCGATTCCTTCGAGATGGCGTTATGAGGTAGGAGGGATGAGGATGGGGGATGAGGTGTGTATAATGAGGGATTTTTTGAGTGTGTAGCCGCGAGTGCGTTCTCGGAGTGAATTGCTAGAGGAAAGACGAGCGGAACGACTTGGAATGAAGGGATTGGAAATGCCGATCGTGTCGTTTGCGCACGTGAATAAGCTGGAGAGAGATTGTATGCAGACATCTGGGTCGTATTTCTCGATATCGGAATTGAGTGGTTGTGGAAATGGCCCATTTACGCTTTCAGAGTTGAGGGAAAAACGACGTGAGGATCGAGCAATTGCTGAGGAAGAGAGGTATGTCTTCACGCTTGCCTCAAAAGCGAGGGAGAAGCCGAGTGCCGAGGAACTCACGTTATGGTGGACGAAAATGAGGGATTATGTGGAGGATACCTCGGAAATTGAGGCATCCGCTCGTTTGAATTGGAATGCGGCGCGGAAGCGTGGGTTATCGGTGGACCCGATGAAGGACCAATGTCCTGCAGCGGTATGTGTGTAGAGTGCGTGTGGTGGAGTCGCTGAATGTGTGTGGTAGATCATGGAGCGCTTGCGACTTTGGGAGGGGAAAAAGGCGTTTGCCGAAAAGGTGACTCATGACTCACGAGTGGGGGAAAGATCCTCAAGAGCCTCAAGAGGATGTAGGAACAATCAAGTGCATAGTGTACATACAAGCAACATCCTCAAGGACGGGAATCGCAACCAACGTGCAGGTCGCAAACTATATATTCAGAGTATTGCGCAACGACAACTACTGAATGAGCGAATATACGACCAAGTCGATGATCAGTGTACACAAGAATTTCAACGAATCGAAAGACCGCAGAGTGTTGGTATAGCTCCCAGGATAGAATCGACACAAACAATACGCTGCAGAGGTTTCATAAATGCATAAAGGTACGACACCGCTATCCTTCTATCAAAGTTGCTTGCTGAGCGTATAAGC
Source organism: Albugo laibachii (assembly GCA_902706625.1). Lineage (NCBI taxonomy): Eukaryota > Oomycota > Peronosporomycetes > Albuginales > Albuginaceae > Albugo > Albugo laibachii. Next base: position 21,032 of record CACSLJ010000197.1, on the reverse strand, counting down.
ATATCCAGTGTAGAATTCTTTCAAGGTTTTGCTCCATGCACGTTATTGTTTCGTTCTCTAAAGCTTGAACGATTTCGGTGGGATAACTCTCCATTGCTTCCTGTAAAACCACCTGCATGATTTCACACTCGACATTCTCCTGAAGCTTCTTCTCGTTATACTTTCGTGCCTTTAATCGATCGTATAAAATCGTATTGCTTACTTGAAGCACAACCACCAGATCAAAGTATCGTTCGGGGAAAAAGTCGCATGAATGGAAATCCACAATTTGACCGCCTTCTGCCAGCATTTCCTCCATTTCATCGAGTACCTTATCCTCATCTAATATAAGGCAATCATATGCTTCGTCGCGTTCGCTAAATAGATGCCGTTCTTTGATAAGTTCACCTACGTTGATGTGACGAAACCCAGACCGTTCCTACAGAGTAGTGGAGTGAGTGTTGTCACGGAAGTAAAGAGAGAAAGGCGTACCGAGAGTTCGTGACAAAGCGAACTCTTCCCGGTACCAGGCGTACCAGTCACTAGGATATTGGGACGGGTACGTACCATTGCTTCCACCTTGACTTTTCAAGTCACATTAGGTTCGTGACGCCGTAAAACGGAATTTAGCAGTGCTGTAAAGTACAATCAACCCTTTCCTCATCGTATTTTTTATGTGCGGTCCCGCCAGTCACGCGACTGCGTATTGAGTTTACCTATGCACGAATACTGCTCGCAAATGTATACCGAACTCCTCAATTGTTGATATTTCCATATTTTCCGTCCAATGCGCCGTATGTCACTTTCCTTCTAAAATATAACGCCGTCGTTTTTGTTGACTTTCAAATTTTCAGGTGCCCATCCTATTGGACAACAATGTCGTACTATCACTTTCATTATCACTGAATCATCAAGCACGCAACTGCACCGTCCCTGCTGTCATTCTTTGTCCATCACAGAGTGACTGCACACGGATTGTTCGAGTGACATAAATTGCTACAGGTTTCTTTATGTCATTAACCTGTTACACACCCTTCGCGATCTTTGATGTATCATATATGAAAGGGTATGATGTTTTGTCAGTCATTTCGGACCAGATTTGCCATTCTCCGGCTGGGTTTCATCAATAGATCTGTGCACGCGGGAAGGAAACACCTGTCACATCCAGACCGATTTATGTTTGGGAATTTTTAAGCAGGAACCAACAAGCTCGACTGCTGTTTCCCTGAAGCCAGTTTATGACACCTCTACTTTACATTCTGTCACTAACGACGGAATGCATAGTAGTAATAGTACAAAGAGTGATTACCACTTTTGCTAATTCTTTGTTTCGCGCAGACACGCTCTTGAAAAGAGTAAACAACCCGTTTTCTTAACGACTTGAAGCAAAAGCGTGTATCGTATCCGTGACATGGTTGCTACATCCGTTTCGTATTTCTCCGAATGTTTGGGTAAAGGACAACTGAAGGCAACTTCTGACTCGATTAAATGTCGCTACAAAACTGGGAAATGTCACAATGACCGAGCACAAAAACGGAATGGGCAACCACATCAGTTATGTCGTTATCACCGAGATAAAGCGAATCAAATTCAGCGGAAATTTGATCGTCAAAAACGTGAAATGGCACGAAATCGAAAACTGGAAGACAAAAATATACATTATCGAAAGTCTAGTCATCCGTATACCATACCCCCTTCCACAGTGTTTGTAAAGCAAGAGGTCGAAATATGCTCCGATACCGAATCCTCTCGATTTTCCACCGACAGTGATAGTAGCGTCCTAGAGCAAGTCTGGCAAGATATCCCGCAATCGGATGGCGTCTTTGGCGAAGAAAGATTACTACAAAATGCGATGCAGAGTCATCTCTCCTATGATGAACTCTTCTTTTTACAGTTAGCAGTTATGGATTAAATGGAGAATGTGTCTCTAGCAGTCCGCATTATGTGTCCATAGAAATTTAGTCAGTTCAAGTCGTTCAGCGTTTTGTCATGTTGAGAGTGATAAGGTCATTTTTTTGTTGTAATAAATTTTATGAGATGATATCAGAGTTGGTGTATTTACTGTTACATTACTTTCACGGAAGTGCGAATGCACACATTCAGGAAACTATGGAGCTGACGCTGGGTCATGGGAAAGGACGCTTGCAATTTTCATTTGTTGCCGGAATTTTTGTAAACAATCGGAAGTTGAAAGCATATTTTTCCGTGAACAAAACTGTATTGTTACATAAAGTAAAAATTGATGCTTTACATCCACCACCGCTTGTATCTCAGTTTTGTGATTCCAAGCGTCCATTTTGTGCTTTCGTATTTCTCTCCATCGGATGGACATAAATTGTCCCCCCATGTTGCCATCCGTCACAGATTGACAAATATGTCGCTTTTCCATTTGTACGATACATTTGGATGCGAGAAATCGATTCAATTGTTTGATGGAGATTTTCTCATTTACTTCTAGTGTGACAGTGTACCATCCCATATATCGCTGTAACATCCACCGGGACGTTTGGTACAATAGAATTTGTGCACATACCAAAAGTACCAGATTCACGATCCACCACACAATAGGATGTGCATACAATTTCTCTAATAGATGCTTTCGTACCCATTCTGGTACCTCAGTGTGCCATGTCCCTCCGTCCAGATGGTCAATCACATCGAATAAAAAGACTCCACCAACGAGGAATTTAAGAGCTTGCAACACACACTGCCCGTTTTCCTGTGATCGCACTGCCTTGCTGAGCACATGCGTGTTCAAGCTCATACCCAAACTCGCCGATTCCAATTGACTCGTCGCCATACTTTCAGCAATCATTTGCAATTGCTCCAGTTGCTGCATAGTGTTCTCCATCAATTTGCCAGAGTCTCGACACCGCATCAGAATTTGCCCGTGAAGCTGCTGTAGAGCCAGGATCTTGTACATTTTCCCATCCAGTCCCGTGCCGCCTTTGTCACGTTCCATATCACGCAAATTTTTAGCCAATGTCCTGGCTGTAAACCCAAGCTCCACATCTTCTAAGGAATCCAACAAATACTCCAACGTCTCTGCCAATAAGATCGTGTCTTTCGACACAATGGTCAGTCGCTGACGAACCAATGCCACTTTACTTGGCTCTTTATGAAGGAAATGGATAAGTTGCCGTATTTCCTTGAGTCTCGCATCCAATACAAAAGTTCGAGCAAAAAAGTTTTTACAAAAAAGATCACGACTCACCAGTCCCACGTACGCGGTCATTTCTTCTTCAAAGCGAGCGTGGTTGGGACCGACCAGAAGACAACCGGCTCTCCCGAGAATCAGAACATCGTTGGGAGTGAGGTCATAACATGATTGTATGTCTCCTAGCACCTGTGCCAACTCATTCGCTAGCTTTTTATCCGTTTTATACGTTTGCGCGGGTACTTTTGGTACGATTCTTTTCGCCATGATACAATTATACTTATTACGTTGGAAAGAATCTCCCAGGTAAATCATATCCAGCATGCTCAATTGGTACCGTGACAGCAAATCATTGACGAGAATGGACGAATCCTGGTGCACGTCAACCAATAAGCGTGCCAGATAGTCAATTGGGACGTCGTGGGACGCACGGTCCATAATCGCATCCACTTTAATTCCGTACACCAGACATCCGTCACAATTCAAATGCATACCAAAATGCTCAATTTGAACGATTCCAGGGCTTTCAGGGAAATGCGATTCGGCTTCCAAATTGATACAACGTACAAAATCGTAATCGAGAATCCGAACTTGTGTCTGACCCACCGGCATTTTGAAATGAGCGTCAGTGGGTGACAAATCAATTTGACTGGTAAGTATTCCTCCTTGACATCGATCCAATGCGCCAATACGTTCGTTAAGTGCGACGATCTGATTTGACCCAAACGGTACCCATTCACCAATTAAAGAGTACACTGTATCCAATACAACGACTTCTGTAGTGTTTTTAGTAATATTACTACACCCAGAAAAGCATTCTTGAGCACGATGTGCATTGCTGGTTTCTGTCACTTGATAATATCCAAATGACCGAAGGCAATGTGGAAGGTACGGTGAGGACACATACGATACATCCTCACTATCCGTGACCGAGCTTGCGCGAAGAAAAGCACCCGACCGAAGGTAGAATCGATACCCATCGTATGAAATTTGAATTGCTTTTGGCTCATTAAGAGGTTGCGGAAATATAAACGAATTGATATCTTCTCGCTCGCTGGGACTCAACTGGGACAAAAACGTTTGTCCCAGGGACGATACTTGGTATGCTGTGACAGGCTGAAAATCGTCACTTGAAAGTTTGATCCCATTCACTAATCCAGCGTCCCAAAGATCTTCCAAAGCGGTCTTTCCCTCCTGCGATATATTCATCCAACGACGCATCGATTTCCCCTTAAACGACAATCGAACAGAGGAAGGAGCATAGTCAAATTCCAGTATCCCACGCACAATCGCCTCAAACATGAGCACAAAAAGTGGTACTTGACGAATCCACCGCTCATTCTGCTTGCTCGTTTCAGCTGCCACAGCATACATGCTAATAAGATACAGCAATTTACGATGATCGCATGTGATCTCCTTATCACAAGTCATCACGTTCTAATTATAGCTTTCCTCACTCAATACGGTGCAATTTATGTCGAGCTTGAAGTTCCATCAAGAACGAAGTGGGACTTTCCGGTACCGTGACAAAATCTGTCACGAAACAATTTTCAAACAAACGTGACACCGCTTTCGATTTCGCGCGCGGAACCACATCGACACGTGACACATTTGTATCCACACTCTCTAAAGGATTGTCTTGCAACTTTTTCGCCGGTTCTGTGGATCTCAGCCATGCTATATTCCGTGAGGAGTGCACTCGTTGATGCGCATTTTTGAAAAATTGCAATACTTGTGGGGCAATCCTCACGGCCTTTGGACTCGAAGAAGGTCGAATATCCTCACTTTTCTGAAAAACCTCACCCTCAACCTCTTTTCCTCTCTCGGCGATCGCATGACTCAATTCCTCACGACGTTCATGGACCTCTTCCTCAACAGACATTTTCCGGAATGCGATGCGCGCACGAGGCTCAAGAGTGAGTGTCTGTGAGAACGGTCCAATGATTCGAGAAGAGCGTGTTTTCTCATCCAGTTGTCGGATCCTCTCTATTTCAATCAAAAACTGTTCCATAGAAGGTGTCGATGTCGCAATGTTCCTCTCTAAATGGGAGAGTTCAAGAATAAGCGCCTCCCGCGACTTTGTTAATGCTTGAAATTTCGCTTTGGCTTGGTCACGAAGTCTTACGAGTATTTCTTTCGGTACTCTTTTCTGAATATCCTCACAACGAGCATCATCAGCAATCGCGAGGTACTCCATTTTCGCTTGAGGAATTTCGAGTTCCACTCTGGAAATCGCTTCTTTTCGCTCAATAACTCGCTGTTTCTGAGTCGAAAAACGTTCTAATTTTGTATGTATCTCACTCTCACTAGTATACGTGTATACCGGATTCAATACTTGTCGGTGGCTCAGTGGATGAAGACGTACCTCTCCTCGAGCATTACGAGTCGGATCCCAGCCTGCACGGACCACTTGACCGCTTTCCTGCTTCACCATCATCTCTAAATGCTCACGAAATTGGGTCCTCCACGCAGATTTTCGCTCCTCTTTATCGGCCTCAAACGCCTCAGGCATCACCGCCCACACAGCACGACACTCATGAATGTCATAAGATGTGATATTCGTAAAGAATGGAGCTGACAATGCGCTCAAAAAGTCATCTTTAGCGATATCTTTCTCATGGAGCACGATCCAATGAAGAAATCGATTGGATTTCAGGTATACACCCAGGTCATGTGTATACAATACACCTAAAGTATACGCTTTTTCGATGAGGGCTTCCACGGATAACGAGTGAATGTCGCGAGGGATGAGACTCCGTAAGAGTTTTAATGAGTGATTGTTTTCTTCTGTCTGTTGCGATGTCCAAAGACGCTCGCGCTTGAGGAGCTCAAAAGTGAGCTCTTTAGCATTCTCTCGACGTGACTTCCACACCTCGATGCATTTCAAGCTCTCTGCCATCTCCAATTTGTATTTGAGGAACGTTGAAGCGCGCGCGGAAGCAAAGAGTGCGCACATTTGGAGGGATTTCTCGCATTTTTGGATCATTTCAAAGGCTGTGGACGATGGGATTCCATGCAGAGTATCCAGCAGCGCGGCATTCTGTTTACTTAAATCGGGTGTGAGGAACGGGAGTATCGCGCTTGAGTGATTCCACGCTTGTGTTTCTCCCTCAAGTTTGGTGAGGATTGCCTCATCGAGGATGTGTTTGAGGGATCGTTCGGGAGGAAACGTTGACTCCTTGAGACGATCGATACATTCATTCAGGGTTTGTTCGAGACGATCGCGTTGTTCATTTGTAGCGGTTCTCATAAATTGCGATTGCTCGCAAATGAGTCGATCGTACCTCTCCTCGGCGAGTTCTAATTGCTGTTCGGCGATGAGGAAGGAGTTGCCTTTGAGGGATTCCACTTTCCATTTGAGGTCGTCCTCCGAGAGGCCAAGTATACTCTTGAGGACACTCACTTGCTCTAAGAGTTGCTCCGAATAGTGGACGGTGGAAAGATTGTAATTTTGTGAGGGCGCGATGGGATCAACACTTGGTCTGGAATGCCTTCCGGCAATGTGTATAGGAGCAGACGATCTGCAAGAGACTGGAATGAGCACTTTATGTGGTGGCGATCGGCTTTTGGCATCACTCTTTAGCGGTGAGTTTGCTTGAGGGGATGAGGGACATGAGGATACGAGTTTGAGGGAATGTTTTGAGGAGTGTGATGAGTTTTGGTCGAGATACGAACTCTTTTTATTATTTGGAGAAAACTCGGATGCGCGTGTGGATCTCATCGGATTTGTGGCATTTCTATTGCTTGCGGGAAGGCCGTATAATTAGATCGAGCTATTTACAGAAAGCAACTGTCGAGGGAGTGAAATTGTGGAAAGCCTCGCAGGTGGAAACGGAGGGATTGAGGGCATTATTGCGGAGGAGAAGACTCAAAGGTTGTGAGAGGAGTAAAGGTCTGGGGAGCTTCAAGTTGGCGAGATCGATATTAGAAATATAGCAATGATTGCCTGATTCTGGTTCTATCAAGTATTGGAGGGTATATTTTTCAGAGGGACTTGGCCTGTAACAACATTTACTGGTCTTTTGTACCGTTTTGGTATGGATCCTTTGATTGATGCGTGTTTATGCCCTTTGGCTGTGTCGATATCTTCTTTGCAAGGATTTTATCATCAGTCTTTAGAGTGATTTTCCTCAAAACGTGATTCCACACAAATACGCGCAGCAGAAGTAGCAGGAATACTGCCCATATAATTAGATAAATCGTGGCAAATGGTAGAAATCCAAATAGAAGCTCATCGAGAGCGATGTCATAGATACAATATGTCGGTCCTTTTCCGCCTATAGGAAGCACTCCTTCTCTCATAATGTGTATCAGTACATCCTTTTGAACCAATCCCTTCGCTGAATCCGTTCCTTCAAATGTGACGGGAAATATTTCCGTGTTGAGTCTCCGACCTCTAATATTTGATAATGATGGCTCCATGTAAGAATCAATTTTCTCAAGGTGGAACGAACTCGGTATAGAGGCCGGATAAGAGATCTTGACAATGTATACTTTGGATGGGTCCAAATACGTTAAATGATATAACACAGTGTCGTTAAATTGGTAGCGCTCTGCTCGGACGACTTGATTCGGATATAAATTAACCTCACCTGCAATCGAATCTTTTAAGTGCGTTCTCTTTGCTAAAACGTCAGAATCAATCCGAAACGTTGACACCCGAATATCGTTTGATTGAACCGCGCGTTGCGAACTTCCATTCCAAAGCTTTATAATATTAATCAAGCACACAATTTGTGAAATCGCCCGAGACATTTTGTTTGCGCGTAATAATAAGCGATGAAACACGCTCTATTCAGAATTATCTCCTCTAATCTAATAAGGTTTCTATAATCAAACACTAAGTACGCTCGAGTGAAGGGGTTCCGCATTGCTTTCCTGCGGACGCGCTCTGTCTTGCACGTTGTCGATAAAACTCGATAAGTTCCTTGCGAGCTTTCTGGTCAGGTGTCATTTCTTTTGTTGTCTTCTCACTAACAGACGTGCTTTTGGGACGCAAATATTGAATACCTTCCCACTCGTCATCAATATTGTATGTGGACACCATTTCCTCGATGGGAATCTGCTCATAGCTGTCCTCACTTTCCGCACGCTCTCTCAAGTGTACCGTAACCGAACTTTGAAGCATCTTTGCAGCTTATAAAGCCGCAATGCACTCGCAAACGACTACGTCTTCGGGAAAGACGACATCATCTATCCCGCACATGCGTTAGTCAACATAACGTAAAGTATTTGCTTGCTGCAAACGCTATCGAGAAATTCAAGTTTGGTATATCCAGTGAGGAAATTTATGATTTTTCTAAACTTCCACTCAATTTTGAACTTGATCCTACTGAGAAAATTGCTCCTATAAACGCAAATTTGACCTTCTCTGAGCCAAAACTTTGTGTCTATCATCTTTTTCGCAATAGAAGCGCGCAGCAACCCACTGCAGCACACAGTGAAATAGCCGCACCATACAAAAGAAGTTTTGCCTCCGTCTCCGCATTTAATGCCGAACATAGTGGTTTCGCGTGAAGAAGATGCTTACATTTGTAATTCTGCAATAGCGCATACGCATAATAGTGGGCGCCACGTTCTCCAATATCTTCCGTCAACACCAAATAAATCGGAACGGACTTGACCGCATTACTCACGCGACCTTTGTCGAAAACCGCATTTAAGAAGATATCGCTTTGAGTGAAGAAATCCAGGTTTTTCGGTGCAAGTCCGCCTGTAATATAAAACCCACCACGTGGCAAGTACTTCAAAATTGCATTTCCCGCTTCTCGTCCATAAGCACTACGGAAATTACAATCATACATGTACAAATTCATATACAAAAAAAGAAACGCACATACCCCACAAATATCTCCATTGCCATTCTACAAAGTTCATCCGTTTTCGCATGCATTCCCACAACCTTTCCTTGTAGTGCGACTTCCTTTTCAAATTCTTGGTGGACAACCGAATTTACTTTATCCGGAAATTTTTTGGTAAGGAATTCATACACACTGGCTAGACCGGGACCGCTTACAATACGTTCCACAGATAACCGTTTATGACAACCAAGCTACACGTCAAGGTGAGAAACAACCAATCAAAAAATGCAACGTACCTTCTTCTTCATATATTCGTAGCACTCGGTCTCAAGCTCATCGATGGGCGCGTAATCCGTGTGACCACCTTCACAGGCGTAACAGGAATACTTTCCATCGTTTCCTGCGGTGAGGTAACATTGACCCAATCCGGTTCCAGCACCGATTGTTGCCATAGGAGCGCCCTCTTCACGCTCCACATCGTTCAGAATGATATATTCATGAGGTTTTAGTGTCAAAAGACCATATCCCATCGCAGCGAAATCATTAATTAATTTAACAGTTTTGATGCCGAGTTCGCGTTCTAATGTGTTCCCGTTGATGCTCCATCCAAACTCGATATTCGTGAATCTGAGATAAAGTGTTAGAGTTGATTATATCGTGGAGGTAGGTACGAGCAGCATACTCGACTGTATTCTTCATAATCGGACCCGCACAAGCTAGAACACACGCTAGTGGGACTTCATCACCCAAATTGGCTTCTTTTAAAAATAGATGCGCGACTTCGGCAAAACTAGAATGGTTTTCGTTGTGGTATTTTTTCGCGAAAAGGATCTCTCCAGGGGCAATGTTTCCTAAAAAGATATATGAGGTTTCGAAGGATACAAAGTTTAGGTACCTTTGAACTCATGTGCGTTGTGGGGTACGATCCATATAGAGAGCCGTGTGTTGGTGCCTCCACAGTCGCCAGATATGATCAAGTCTCCACTATAAATGAGTAGAGGTAGCAACTATAGCACAGGATGAAGAGACGCGTCAAGGTACCGTGCTGATGCTAAACCTCCTGGTCGGCGCATTTTCCTAATTTACCAAATTCAAATTGTGGCAGAATAAAAACACATGCTCTCTTAAAGTTTGTAAATATCGAAAAAAACACTGTTTGAAACAAAAACGAGATCTTCAAATGGATTTTACAAAAAATGAGCAAACGTGTCTCTATCCCAACTGTCCATCCGAAAGGGTTAGGACATGCGCCTTTCAACACATCTTCCCTAACGCGTCGAGTAGAAGCTATCTTGAAATTGAATTTAGTGGAACTGAGCTTGAGGGAATCGTCTAGGAAATTACCTTTTCCAAAGCTACTCAACCATTAGATACGGGAAACCTCATACCACACGACCGCAATACGAACACAGTACAGTAGTACCACCCACGCAACTTCAATGGGTCTTTCTACTCCCGATTTGCAGCTCAACAAAGGTCGATAAACGGAATTTCACGAATTCACTAAGGCGTCAATCCACCTCGGACCGTATTTTACACTACCTTAAATTTAATAACATGGGTTTCTCATGAGACTATGTTGGTGCTTACTGGTAGACACTCACTCAAGTCAAGAGGCTTCAAGATTCGCTCATACAAACGACTTAGGGACACGGCGATATGTACCTTTTGTATCGATTGGAGCATTATCAGTCAACAATGTGGTCAACATCAGTATCAGACACTGGCTAGTAATACCAGTATTCAGCCCGGTATCGTACCGCATTCGATAATGATCTCTGCAGGAAAGGACAGAAGCAGGGGGGGTATGGAAGCCTAAAAACGAGACAACAACAATCAGGACAAGTTATTCCGAGCGGCCGAATTGCAACCAATCAGCTCCGGGGGCGAGAAGATGCCATACGAAAGTTTCCAACGCTTACATTCATTCCGAGTGCATGGTGTGGTACAAAACCATCACAAAGGAGCGTTGGATTATATCATCCAAGTCAAATGTAAAATACGCAGGGTGGACGACATGTTTAGTCCCGCACCCATGAAAAATTACCACGACGACACGCAAGCGTTTCCTCATCATGAAATAAATTCCGTAAAAACGGAGAAAACGCGAAATATCACGATATGTAACGTGTACACCATCTACCGCACGTTTCATGAGCTTGAGCTCTTACACCGAGCCGTCAAATCTGTGATGTACGGTACTCTACCGCCTCTACCACATGAAAACACATTACGCAAATTCTTTTGGGGTGAGTCGCCACAAGCAATTGAGAGAAAACAAACGGCGATTGAGAAGATTCTCGACACAATTGAGCAGAATCCATCCGCTTCCCATAGCCGAGCGTACCTGGATTTCGTGTCCAATACAGCAGAAGATCGGCAGTATGATCTGAAGCAAGTCACTACGAAGCAACACGATATACAGCCGCGAGATCGAAGCAAATATAAGGGGAACAGTAAATCGCTTTTGTCGGAAGCAGACTTTTTGGATTGGACAGATTATGGGCTTTCTCGTCGTAGTATTGGATAAATTAAACTTGGAAATTCGTAAGTATAAAGTATACTATAATACAATCGCTACTTATACTGGAACATCCCAATTAGCGGGCAAGATCATAGTGTTACTAATTAAATGCATGTGTCTACTAACAACCCTTTATAGCACTATTGAGAAATGCTTGATGACGCTATTTGTCCTTGTATTTGGAGAATTTCCAGGAATTATAACATTTAACAAGAAGGTAGAAATAACAATCGATCATTTGAAATGAAATTGAGAATGGTTCCATATCAATCACTTTCGTTCTACATCACTCACCGTCTTTGATCTGATTGGCTAAATATTCTAAAATCACTCATGTCGTTAATTATAACTCTCTAACGCACAGGATATTGACTTTAGGTGGAAAAAGGCTCTTTATTTTCTTGATGCATGTTTTCTAGTTTTCCTTTGCTACATTGCGCTGTGATATCGAAACCGAGAGGTCGTCCGCGCATTCGGTAACTTCGTGCATTGTGACCTGATCCTCTGCATACTCCACACCGTCTGTATGTAGCTTTCCCTGCCTCTACTTCTACTGCCAAGGTTGATCCAACACGCTCAGATTCTGAAGGAAGCCGTGTTGTTTTGTGGAGATAAAGAAATGTGTATTAGTGCAAAGTTAAAAGTGTCTACCAATCACTTTCAAACCTAAACCATGGGTGAAGGAAAAGCGGCGTGCATCACCCTAACCAATGAAATCTCCTTCAATGTTTACGTGCATAAAACTTCAACTCCGTTCGATTTCCAACACTCCTCCATCGTGCGCGTTTTCGTTCAAGCCGTCGTCATGTGCACCTTCTGCCTTCAAAGGTTTTTCGCGTTCCGATGTAAACCGATGAGATTTTTCAGCTCCTCCAACCTCGGTGCATGAAGCGCTTTTGTCATCATGTCAGCTGGCATGCGAGAACCTTCACAATATTCGGTCTTCAGAAGTCCACATTTGGCATGCAAGCCCACAAACTTGATTCTCACATCAATGTGTTTCGCCTTCGATGAAGATTTTCCGCCAAGCTGCTTCAATGCTGCTTGATTGTTCACCTTTAGAGGCATCGGTATCACACAATGTATCCCCATTTCTCCGAGAACTTCTTTAATGCCAATCATCTCTGCAACCACAATCGATGCCGCAGTGAACTCTGCTTCCATAGTAGAGAGGGAAACCCCGCCTTGTTTGCGAGTGAACCATACAATAGGCATACCCGCCACCTCAATGTATCCTCCGGTAATAGACTTTCGGTCAGCCTTGCCTGCAGCAAAGTCTACATCGCTGTAACCAGCAAAATTTAGTGGTTCAGTCGAAACACCATTTCTTTTCATTCGTAGCCTAAGATCTTTCGACCCTTGAAGGTACCGGGCTATCTTCTTTGCAAGTTTCCAATCACTTTCGTGGGACAGTGCGTACGTCTTGTCACACGATGTGAGCCTCTTGGAAATTTGTTACGGTCGAACGAAGGGCCTGGTATTTGTATCGCACCACGGGATACAGCAACCAGTTTATTTTTTGTTGATGACTCGACTCTATTATCGTCTTTCCTTAGTGAACCCCACCCGCTGTAGTACAAACTGGTAGCCCGACATCATTTTTGACTATGTCATTTGTAGTATCCTCGATATGAGTGCGCGTTCCACGAGCGTTTTCTAAACCCAATTCCTTGAGCATGTCCACTATTGCCACCTCTTGGTAAATGTCGTAACCGTCTTCATCATTGTAGTTGATACGCATACCAAGGAACTTATGTGCATTACCCAAGTTTTTCACAGAAAGCGTCTCGTAATCACTGAAAAACATTTCGACCTGCAATGGATCAGTTGCCGTTACGAGAAGATCGTGTTCCTAAACTCCCAAAACGATCAAATGATTATCAGTTCGCGCACTGTCTTACACACATGTGTGTTTACTGGAAGCGAACTGTAGGACTTCAGTTTGTCTTGATCTACGTCCATTTCTTGCGGAATTCTTAAATAGATATTGATTTACGGTTCTTTCTCAGCTTTGACGTATGCGTTGGGTATGTCCCAATGCTGTGCCGGGATGCACCAAATTCTTGCCAGAGTTAAGATCAATTTCACGCTTGACATCTCGATTACAGCTGCAAAAGTAACTTTATAGTCACGAACAAAAACCTGTTCGTTTCCACACGTGACCAAACGAGCCTTTTACGCTCTAATTTTCCAGTTGCATCACGTTTCCTGTTATAAACCCATTTGTATGCATACATTCCGCATCACATGATGTTACCACCATCTTCCACACTTGATTGTTCTCCAAAGCTTGTAACTCTTCTTGCGTCACAACTTCCCAGTTGTTTTTGTCCACGCTCTTGATTGCGGCACGATAATTTGACGGGTCTGCATCTTTCATATTGTTCACCACTCCGGTTCCAGCTTCAGTCGCGTAAACCTGTCGCGACCTTGTAAATGGACGCTCCCTTGTCCATGTCGATTTAGTTGATGCTAATGCTCGATGTAAGTTTCTTCGTCTCGCCAGGAGCAGCGCTTTCCGCATTCGTGTCCTCGTCGACACTGAGGTATTGGCATTCCAGAATATGATTCTGTTTATTTTCAAGAGTTTCGATGTTGCGAATACATTGCGTGGTGACAACTATATGATCCTTGGGTACAAAAACCTGGTAGCCTTTTGTTCCATCACCAATGCCAACGATAAATTCACGTTGTGCACGTTTAGCGAAATTGGCCTTCTTCAGATTTCGATAAACCGAGCAGGGGGAACCAATAACCACAATTTTGCTCAAGTTTGGTGCCACGTTTGTAAGTATCTGGATTGGATATACTTTACTGGCATTGGCACTCGTGAGCGACCGATTCAATACATAAGCAGCATATTGGACCGCATCCCTCAAAAACTAAGTGGCAAACCACTGGCAAAAATCATGCACCTAGCCATATTCATAATGGCCCGATGCATACGCTCGTCCTTGTCATTACTCTCTTGGTTTCTTGCCTCACTGCGCTGGCGGGCCAAGCCAGACCGTTTGAAAAACAGATCGATATTTTTGTATTCACCACCAAAGTCCGTACGCAAGACGTGAATGCGACAATCGAAAAGCTTCTCGAAAAATACCAAAAATTCCTCGAATAATCGTGCGGCTTTACCTTTCGTTTTTGCGAGAAAGACTTTCACGTAATTACTCTTGTGATCCACGAAATTGATCATGTAGCGATTACCAAGCGTGTCCCTTGGAGTCATGGGACCTTAGAGGTCCGAACAAATAACTCCACCAAATTCTGTCGATGGGCGAGTTCACACCTGTATCATGGGTAGGCTGGCTGTTCTTGCTCTACTTGCCTTGTGTGCACGTCGAGCAAGTAACACGTTTCCGATCAGTTGATTGTATACTCGAAGCTGGATCACGAGCCTATCTATCCACGGAATCATAATTGAGGTGACCTAAACGTCGATTAAGATAATATAGTGTACTACGCTGCGCTTCGTGGGTTATCACTTCATTTGCTTCGGCGTTGGTCGCAAGGGCCGATAAAATGACTCGTCGAGGTGGCTGCAATTTGCATTGCACTGCAGCCTTGATCGTCATTACACTGTTAAATAGCTCCACATCGAAAACAACGCTTTTTTCATCACTTTTTTCAAGTACACGCTGTGCACCCCGGCGACCAAGCGAGTACCCTTTGGGCATGCAATTTTCCATACGAAATCAAATTATGTGCAAGTCCAACCGCGAAATAGACTTCGGTGAGTTTCACACTTTTTGCTTATCCCGCAGCTGACACTCGGAGGGAGGCATTTCCCACCTTGCTTATGTTCAGCTCCTCTCCATTTGGCTTGATACAAACCCCATGGGCGTCTTCAGCATCTTCTAACCACGACTCATCGCTGCATAAGTGACGACTTGATCCGCTGTCCAATATCCAGTACTCGTTTATGCCAATACTATGGTCTGAAATTGCCAAATTAATAATCGATTGATCTTTTGCGACTTTCTTACTACGATTTTGACACATCGCCCTTGAATGGCCAATCTCACCACATTCATGACACCTTCGGCTCTCTCGAAACCTCGACTCTCGTACGACGTTCGACACACCTTTTGGCAGCAATTTTTTCGTTTCATGTTCCCATGCTTGAGCGAAATGAGCCAGCTCTTCGGCTTGCTGTAGATAGTCCGTCCTGTGATCAACCTTGGCCATGAGTACGACTCTCATGTCTTCTGATCCGTATTGCAATGTTGTTGAGGACCATATATTCCGCAGCACCTCCCGACACTTCTGCCACGGCAACCAAGTATAGAAAATGCTCAGTCCATGTTTTCTTCAGGTCCTTAGGCTTTGTAAACAGTAGCATCGACTGGGAAGGAGTGACGTGAGTCTTGAATGCTTCAAGCATTTTTTCCATCGCATATTGAAGGGTCGGCATTTGATTCCACCAAGTTTAGATTTGTTTATGATAATATCGTTCCACCACTCCTTGAAGATAATGTCCGCAGAATCCATTTTAACATCTTCGGGCCAGAGAAATCTACACGCTGACTATGCCAAATTGACCTGCCTTTCGAAACGACGTACCAACTTCAAAGAACCAGAGCCAAGTCCTTCGTATAATTTAGTTCCATCGAACATACGAATTGGAAACTTCTTTTGCCTAGCATCAGGGTATCTCATACCCGCTCCATTTGTTCAACCGGCCTCCCAGCATCATCCACATGTTGGAGATACGCTTGAGGGTCAGCGTGCGGTGCGTTCATGGCCACAGCGTAAGGTGCTGCAATTTCGAACGCGGCAAACCATAACCGGGTTGTTGGTGTACAAAATGCCTCTGATGTGCTGCTGTTCGTCCCGCCTTGTCAGGTGAAGGCTTCCCACTCAGCGCATCGATATGCATTCTCGGCCCACGTCCCAGTCCCGATGCAAACAAATTTAAAACTTCCCCGGGTGACATCTGCGCATCGAGCGCAATCTTATTCACCCGGGCTTCTCCTGAAAGCTGTCCTTGAATCGTGCTCTGGGATTCTTCTAACCGATCCAGTTGACCCATCAACCCACGCAAAAGCTGCACCATTCGCTGATGCCGTTGTTATTCTCCATGCCTCCCATGCCACCACAACAAACTGAACATTCCTCTCCATTGCCCACAGCAACGCTGGCATCCTTTCCCTCGTACTCCTCCGCCATACCAATATGACCACGCCTCAGCGCAGCATTCTGTGGTGGAACTTGTTCGCGAGCGACGGTATCACCGTCGTACGGGCCATTTAGACTCATAACTTGTTTTTGTAGAAACAAAAATGTGTATTAGTGCAAAGTCAAAAGTGTCTACCAATCACTTTCAAACCTAAACCATGGGTGAGAAAAAAGTGGCACACACATCACCCTAATTAATGAAATCTCCTTCCATTTTTACGTGCACAAAACTTCAACTCCAGTCGATTTCCAACAATCCGCATAGTTGATGCGAACGGCCTTCCACGACCTTGCACGCGTACCAGATCATGAATTGTGCCTCAACGGCTAGCAAAGTAAGAGCTTGTTCAACCATAATCGTTTTCGATGCCACGAATCTTCTCCCTGATACTCCTCATTGACTATTTCAACGAATCAGCAATTGATACTGCTACTCTTGGTTAAGACAATGTGACAAGGGACTGTAGCCACCCACTGCTAATCAAAATCAGCAATTTTGATAGGGACGTTACCAGGCATGCTGAATTCATGCGAGCAAGAATAACCATGGTTGAGCGGAAATGCCCATGAAACTCACTAAGGGTTCGCCTCTGAAACTATTTGCTCTTCTGAGCACCCGCAACGCAGCAACTGACACCTTGCCAACTACTTACGAAAACATTGGGCCTATCTGCATATTTTTAATTGCCCGCTCTCTGGCATTTTGTTGCTGAATTGCTTGAAATTGCCCATGAGAGGCTGATTTTGATTGTCGCTTCGACATCGAAAAGATCGCCTGCTGTGGAAACTTGTGCTTCACTAGGTATATTTGTAACTTGAGATATCTAGGTCCTTACTTCGCTACCCTGTGCTAGCTCTAAGGATCTCCTTCTAGATCCTTCTATAGCTTCGTAGTAACGTCACATAATGACGTCAGACTGTGACGTCATGGCCTATTCAATATGCCTTCAGCTGTATAACCCTAGCACACCCGGGTACGTGCGGCATGATAGAGCACGTACCTGGCGGCTTGACACCTGCAAAGATGAGTCAAGTTAACATGAGCGGTATAGAATAAAATCAGAATAATTGAAAATATCTTGTTCTTGGTTACCTGATGAGAAAAAATCCACCTCTTGAGTGCGGCATGCGCACTCTCCACACGTGATGTGGAAGTGTGCCTAAAATGTCGGGAGAATATCCAGACATGAACAAATCTTTCCTTATGTACTATCAAGGGTGTGTTCACGTCGTACATGACATGCGGAGGTATCACGCGGTTAAGTGCTCGAAGCGGATCGTTGTATGCTGATTCAGTTGCAGGATTGATAACCATGTTCCATGCCTTCATAAACTCAGCAAACTCGTCTTGTAAAAAAAACTATTCTGCTTTCCAAAGACAATTTCGTTGATGTGCCAGCGGCACAGGAGTGCTGTGCTCTTTCAATATTTCTGCCAAAGCGCTCATCAAAGGGAGTTCACGGTCAGTGCCAAGGTAATGTCTGCAGGTATACCGAGGTCAAAGAAAATGGCCCTAAGCTTTATTAATGCCCAATGTAATATTCTCTGTTTCACTCCTCATGAAACAGTAACAGAGGGTGAATGTTTTTTTTGTTGCCGTCACACCAAGGATGTGCAACAGCGGAAGATCATAGAGTTTTGTTTTGTATGTTGCATCCAAAAACCAGATACGTCCCCTGCTGAAATTCCTCTGCTAATTCCGACACAGTAAACAAGTGGCTCAGTTCGTTGTCATTATTTATTTGATCAAAGTGGGATGTTAGCAACAGTAAGGCTTTCAAGCAGTGTGTGAAGAGAACCTCTACCAAAAAGGGAAGTTGCTCGAAATGTTCGACGAATGTTGTAGATGCCCTGAGCATTGTTATTAACATCGTTATCTTGCAGACCCAGAGAAGTTGATATTCAGTTGGGTGTGAGTCCTGCACGACCCAAAGAAACGACATATTTCTGTTGTGGTAAAGTCAAGGGTCTTCCCGAATGATGTGTAGAATGGGGTCGAAAGGCTCATGGTTGTGCACAGAACCTCAACCTCAACTTTCCATATCACGTCTAGACTACGCACTGCAACGGTAAATTTGCCGCCGGTTTTGCGGTCGGTAGTACGGCATTTTGAGAGTGTTAACAGTGGCAGACCAGCATTCGAGCACTGCAGCACAATGGCTTTGATTTGGCCATCCATCTTATTTCCGACTTTTCTGGTAGGAAGGATTCAAACAGCATGATCTTGCGTGCGTGCTATTCAATTGCTAACTTTGCTACTTTCAGTGAACCATATGCTGATTGTGTAGGAGGTGCGACAGTAGTAATGGTTTTCATGGTCCCGTGAGGAGTGATAATCAACGACGCGAGTAACAGAAAAAACTGTTTTTAATCAGATTAAAGAGGGTGAGTGATGTAGAAGAAAAGTGAGTGATATTGAACAATTCTCATGAAGTATTATTGCTGTAGCTTTGAATCTACAAATTTAAAAGTTGGCCTGAAAATCGTCTTCGTAGTCAGTGCAGCTCAACCTGTAGAAAATGTTGCCTTTCTTATCCTTCTAAAAATTTCAAATACCTTTTCGATTGGTTTCACAAACTTCTTTGAATTCTATCAGCGCCTTTATTATCATAAAACCTCTTTCGCTAACTAATCTCATTACTCAGCGTGTATTCACCTGCGGTGGTATTGAAGCTGAGGCTCAAGATAAGATGCTATAATCTCTGCTGCGACGTGTAAATGCTCACTACTGGTCATAGCGACGTCCAAATATATGTCCGTTGCTTTCCTTTAAGCTACCGTTTTGGTCATAAGGAGGCCTTCTTGTCATGCATGCAGCGCTGTAATCGTGTCAACGCGAGGCTTCTACTTTCAGCGTTGATGAGAGATTAGGATGAGCCAGGAGTGTATATCTAAAATCGCGGTGAAGCTCTTCCAATCTATTTCTTTATTTTATTGAAAGGATAAGTGATATTCTAATCAGTGGGATTCTCCAGCTTACATATAGGTCATGTTTAATTGAAGCCCTGCACCGTGTCCTATCTGACGTTACAACTATTTACTCCAATGTCAGGTACCATTGGAGCTAATGGCTAGGAAACGATCCTTTCTATGTATCTTGTCGCGTGACATTCGGTAGAGGCAATACTGTCGTTGTGTGGCCCTTTGCATACATTATTATGGAACAACCGCAACCGCAACGGCACACCAATTATCAAGTTCGCGCTTTGGCGCCTGTAATGGGTCTTCATCTCTACTTCCCACTGGACTTGAAGCAATGATTCCATACTATTCAGGCCGGGCTTTGCTCCTCCAGATATAAATATGTCGTTTTAAGTAGCTTTATATGAGTATTCTTTTCTTTGGTGTACCGGATAGAGCATTTTCTTCTTCATGGAAGAAGTATGTTTGGTTCCGGTTCCCTCTTCTTCTAGTTCTCGTGCCAATTCTTTTTCTATTATCTCCAAGGAGCGATGTAATCAGAGACAAAAGCTCCGGAGATGCCGAAATCGACAACCGATTGTCATGTCTGGTAAGGTCCCTCGAGTAGTTGCTACCAGTTGATCGTGTAATTGATATCCATGTGTCCGTAAAAGCGGCGAGCAGTTGTTTGTGCATTGGTTGTTCTACGGCCCCTTTGTGTGTAGATTAGGAATAGGATTATGGTTTTAAAGCGTCGATTTCTATCATATCGTTTGCATGAAAATCCTCGTGTCTCTTTGAAATTCATCGGGGCAATTTTTTATAATTCAAGAAGTAGAAAAAATGCTGCACATTCTCCTTGAAAGAAGTCAGGAGAATAATCGTTATTCGTCGAGACGAATCTTCGACATGAGGTGTCTGCTAGCATTTATTGACGCATCACTACCACCTGATCATCACGATCTCATTCAGACGAAAGAAGTGGCTGACCGGGGCTTCTACTTCATTGTAGACCATGTTCTAAGCATACTTATTGACGCTTCTATTCTAGATAATACATTCACTCTGGAAATACGACGAATATATTACTTGGATAATGATAATTCCTGATTATAATCTACTTGCTCCTTAAGTACAGGATTGGTGTATCTGATGTTCCAACGCTTTAGCGACCATATTTTATTCTGAAAACTTCGATATATTCCTAGCTCATCTGTTGAACCATACAAGCATGGTGCTTCTTATTAACCAATCATTTCGGAATCGTGCCAGCCACCAGAAAAAATCATGACGAGGTTGACGTTCTGCGCTCGCCTTCTAGCAGCATTTGTATCGATTGGTGGCACAATCCAAGACAACCATGCTTCCACCCTATCAGGAATCATCAGTGTGTTCACTGGGACGGAGGGTCAGTCTTCGGCATGTCATGAATGTATTGTAACGGCTGTCGGGACCAAAGAGTTGCGTTTGATGGAATCAAATGCGGAGCACAGGC
>CACSLJ010000196.1:0-48510 GCA_902706625.1 Albugo laibachii | reverse complement strand
GAAGTTTGTTTCATCCATGTAAAATACCTTTTTCCCATGCCAATTTGGTGGTAAAGTTCAGCCACGTACTGGCGGCGCTTCTCCTTGTTCACTAGCGAGTTGCGGTGGTCGTTTTCTCGGTGTGTTTTCTTGAGGGTGAAACAGGCGCCGCTGAGAGATCGGCGGACCGTTTCGGGAGACATGGTGCTCTGTCGCGTGTAGTTCTGCTACAAAGTAGCTGAAGCCGAGTTAACGCTTTACTGAATCTCGTGCGGAGGAGTAGAGCATTTGCTCTCTCACAGACAAATTTTCGGGAACAAAAGCGATTAAAATCCAGTTTAGAGGTTTGAACGCAAACTCGTCGTCAAGGAGCGCTGCCACCTCATTCAACGTCAAGTTACAGTTTTCGCCGAGTCGGTCGGAAAGAAAGGCGATGTGTGCAGCCGTTGACCTTGCGGTGACGGAAGCCTCCGCGGCGAGGAGTGGGCGCTGTTCAGTTGTCGGTGTTACACGCACGCGATACCCAGCCCCAAGCTGTGCGCTTGTCGATGCCGCTAAAGTTTGCGACGGCGGTCAAATCGGCGCCCGCATGTGCCGCGTCGAGGACGTGCTGTATGGATTCAGGCGTGTACTTGGCTTTTGACATCTTCTGGAACAATACTTCCGTCCCTCTCTATAAAGAGCGCACTGCAATGAATGCTTATTTCATATTCTTAAGTTTTAGAAGGTTTTTGATATAGACTGTGTCAAATTTCAAATAGTCCGAGAAACTTTTGATATTGAGTCTGTAAGGTGTAGTGCACATATAGGTGTGAAAGCTTAGCCTGGGGGTGCTCTCGCAGTTTTCGGATGGTCTTTTACTAGTGCTATAGAGTGAAGAAGAATTCTTCGTTAATTTTATCACGGGAGTTGCCATTCAAATTCGAGCAAAACGCCTTGCATTTTTACAATTCGCGCATAAAGACCTATGTAGGATACGAGAAAGAAAACATGCTCAGTTTTTCTGACATACGAAGCATTTTCCAAGCGAACTCTTTAATGTAAGTGGCCTGGTTTGAAGTTTTGGCGCTCTGCAGATCAACGTAAATTACGCAGGATATTGTATTTTACGATTTGTATGTCTCAAGGATAGAAATTTGACCAAAGGTCATGCTGGTCCGTTATTGTTCAATTTTCATGGTATTTTGGTTATGATGGTGTATTGCTCTGCATACGAATCACGGTGTACATGTATGTATCCCTTGGTGGTCACGATCTCTAAATGTGAGAACCCTGGATGCTTCGAGTCTGCGAACAATCGCACTAAACCTTCCTGCATATAAAACAAAGTGCAATCCACAGTAATATCATTATCATAAACTAGAGGGTATGGCTTTATGCACTTCTCTGCCCTTTGTGAGCCCAGTCTGCAAGCAATACAATTAGACAGATATCCTGTAATAACTGATGTAGTTATTAGCCAGTGACATCCGCTGGATATCGGTGCGTCAACGGCAAAAAATTACAATCGTTACCAACACTAGTAATCAAATGACTTCGGCAGCACATGTGTGAAGTTACATGAGTGAGCATTGCCTCAATTTCGCTAAGCAATTGCTAATCCGATCGAGTGATGGTGCATAATGGCTCGTTGTATCGATAACCAAACAACTTTCAAAGTTGTACACAAAAATTTGCACTGCATCGTTTACAGGAAAGAAGACAACGCTACATATTGGATCGAATTACTAGCCTTAGCATGGAATGAGGTTGTTTACGTAAACGTGTATGGATGGCTGCGTTCGCGTGGAATGGCAACACTTAGTTCACCACTTTGGAGTTATTAACTTGGTTTTACAAAGCAGCGAACACAGCTTTCGAGCATTCTATTCCCGGGAGATGAAGAGCAAACGGACAGCATTTGACCCTAGTCCTCAATATCATCATCGTACTATGGTTTCCTGATTGTATCCATTTTCCAATTTTCCCCATTTCGACCACACGTAAAGAAAATGAAATCTGTCACACAATTTCTCCTTCCTGGCCTCCAAATCACCAGCGCGATTGTGATTTCACGCATTGAGGCAAGTGATTGCACCAACGCGGCTGGCCGTGGACGCGAACAAGTTGAAACAGAAACTGAAGAGCATCTACATCGACGCTCACTGCATGAGGACAGAACAACAACTTATTATCCTGGTTCAAGCGAAGTAAGCACAGGAAAGACAACACCAAAGAGTAATAGAATTTTCGAGTTGAAAATCGACAACAATGATCATGTAATACATCAGTGTAAGTTCAAAGCGAAGCTCGGAGCTGATAATAGCTTGGAATACTCAGATTCTTTGTGGGTGATTTATTACGCATGAAAAAAGGCAACATACAATTCAATCACGAGGTTAAAGACCTCGAGGTGCCTAACATATACCTGGAGCTTTTCGCAGGACAGGAATCGATTGGCTTTTTTGTTGGTGACTATTTGATTCAATTCTTTATTCATAGCCGTTCCGGAATAGCAATCAAAGAATCCGTCTCTGATAAATTTGTATTTGGACCTAAAGTCATGTATCTATTCAAAACCAAAATAGTGAAGGACACGGATAAAAACAGTAATACTCTATTGCTTTGGCCTCTGCGTTTCATATCTGAAATCGCTCAGCTGCCGTCCACATAAACCAAGCGTACCTTTTTGTCTTGAATTTACGAGGAGCGATATATAACAAAATAAACTTTTTGCTTTGATATATCGTAATGGCATAGATGCATTGTAGCATCACTTCATTATCAGGTTGGCTCGATCGCAATCCCAGCGTGCCTTTGTGACATCGAGTGCGTAAATATGCGATCAGCATGGCACTATCGAGTTTTTAGTGATGATGCAAAAGCACCATTTCCACAGGTCAGATTTCACTTTGACTGGTGGTGACTCTGGCGTCTAGCTGAGATAGTTTATGCCAAATCAGCGATACATCTGAGAATACTGGTCAGGTGATCCAAGTCGAGGTATACAAACCATAGTTGGATCCCATGTCTCTTCCAATAATGTTCAGTTTGGGTACATACATTTTGCAACGTGAACTAATCGGCAACACAGACGGAAACAAAACATTGTTTTCTCTCCACGTTTAATTCGCTGACATTTACGAATCGCCAATTGTATGTCCTCCAATTTCTGCCCACATACAAAGTGCCTTTAAATGGTGTTATGGGGCTGCTTGCATAAGAATTGAAATGTCTGATTGAATTTGAGGTTGGCTCAGACGTATGCGCGCCTGTGTGATTGCGATGGTTATAGACATTTGATGACAGCCGAATACACTTGAAAGATTAACAGCATGAAATAACGTGACGAAGACCATAACATGAGATAAAGCAAGGCACTGAGGAGTTCAGGTGCGCCCAGTGAAGTAATGAACATGGCCATGGCCATGACCAGGAGGATACGCGTTTAAGGCGCATACTGATGCGCATAGCCAAATAGCTCAGCGTGCTATCCAAGTGAATACGTCAATAGTCGAGTCTGTGCTTCTTGAAAGATTTTGGTCCGTACGAGTTTCTTTACCTTTCATTCTGGTCATACAAAGCAAACGATGCACGAGTGTTCACATTTTCCACCAAATGCAATATAAAGATTCAGTATCATTTACACTGCATGTGTAACGGAGCTATGACAGCTCAACGCACAGAGGAAGACTGGGCTCAGAGAGCCTCTTAGTTCGTAGGAACTTACGGAAATTGACTCAAGTGTCGACATGCTCGTGGAGCTGTAACATTTCTAGTAAGAACTAAGAGCACAAAGTGCTCAGGAGTAACAGCCTTAAGAAGACTTCTACTCCCTTCCGCTTAAAATGGAAAACTGATTTTTGTTTAGGATTAACTAGGAATAAACCTCGCCTAAACACTCCTACGTAAGGTTTTACTATGCTAGATAGTAAAACCTATATACTGCCTAATGTGTGGCTGACAGACGTCCCCCATTATAACTTCGTACTTAGTACGGCCTTTACGGTTCGCGGGCTGACAGGTATCTACCCATACCCGGTCAGGTTTCTTATGACCGGTAACACGTTCGGGAGCCGCCGGAAACACTAACCGACGTGCAATAACGGTAGTTACCTGTCGGCTACATAACCGACACCTAACACCGTTACAGCAAGGATAATAGTTGACTGGATGATAACATGCAAAAGAAGTTTATTATGCACTTTAGAGACGAACACGCATAATTATATTGGTACAGTAGGGATTGACTTACCATGATGTCGAAAAGAATTCGCAAGCCCTGAATACTTTCGGTAGAATTCAAGGTTTGGTAATCAAAACGGAGAAGATACCATTCAAAACAATTAAGTGCAATACTGAAGCTGTATGCTCAAGAAAACCTACTAAATAATGGAATCATAGCAGTCAGCCTGCTCGCGAGAGCACTTGCCATGTGATAATCCGGACCGGATGTAGCGCGATGTCGCGGTATCGTTCATACATTTCATAAATAGCGGCAGCTTCATTTTCTTTAGCCTCGATGATCGTTGGGAGCATCTTAGCCAGTTTTTGTCTTTTCACGCTCTCTTGTATGTATGGAAGATTGAGAGTCCCATCGCTTTGAGAGCATGCAAGTATTTGCCTGATCAACGCAAATGCCTGTGCAGGTTGTTTCAGACTCGCTGTTTTGGTGACTTGGTTTTTCTCAATCCAAATGAAGTCCCACTTGTTTCCTAAATTGGTCAACAATCCGATCACAGGTTGAGTAGCGAGCAGGTCCAGTGCCATCAATTCCGTAATGGCTTGGTATATAGAGCCAGACGGAATTTCTTTTTCCACTTCTATACACATTCGTGCCTTAGATAGCATATCAATGTGGTCTGGATGTTCTTTGACAATAGAATGCACTATCAGCAAGTCTGTACGTCCAGACAGTTCAACATCATGACCAGGGATTCGCACGGTAAGAATGTCATTGTCTTTTTCTACGCCACATACACACAGATCCATTGTTGTGAGAATATCACCAATACTGTCTTCGACATATTTTCAATATATCGCTCGTAGCTGTTCTTCGGTGAGAGAAATCTCCTTCCCATCAACAATCGCAACCTTTGCCCAGTCGAATGCTTCTACATCGATAGCGGTATCTGTATCAGGTATTATGATGTGCGCGCTTTCCTTTCTTAGTTTCATGTCTTGAAGTAACATTCTCCCTTTTTTGGAGCTCATTTGCGAGTGCGTGTATCGCTTGCGTTTGGATGGTGCATCCGCGTGGCCCAATTTGGATTTGACATAGTACAATTCCTCCATCGTTTTTGATGGCTCCGAATGCTCACCGATGTTGCGGTCCGATTGCTTTGGAACAACCACCAAGACATGATTTACTTCATCATCACGATTGAGATTTGTAAAAATTTTGTCCAGGATTCTCACTGATGAAAGCTCTTCACCTAGAAGGTCCTGGACGTGCGACGTCTCACCATTTCTCAGCAACTGGACATCATCAGAAGCGTCAACAAGCCACGCGCCATTCCTGTTGGCGGGATACAACTTCAGTTCTCTCGCATCGCACTGAATTGTTCTTTTATTTTTTTTCTTGATTTCTTCCTTCAAATGACCAACGGAAAGATCATTATCGATATCTACAGGGAACGCGCTGCCTGGAATTCCTGTCAGCACACAGAAGAGCATCATTGTGAATGTTCTTCATTCAGCGGCTTATTGACCAATTAAAAACACTTCAGCAACGAGAAATATCAAGATCGTTATACACCAGCTGCCAGAAGCAAAGTTCATGCGTAATGTGGGTAATTGAGTTGATTACAGATTCACTCGGGGCAAACGGAGTTGAGTAATTCCATTTTAACATGATTGGCTTTCTATCTGACCCACATAATAGAGCCATTGTTGAGTACTAAGTGTTTTTCTAGATTCAACACCCGATGTCCATCGACAGTAGCTGCTACAGCGACTCTGAACTTGCAGCGAGGAACCCCTATTATAATAAGGGTGCATAGCCAGCACTTCCACACGCTCCATCGCTGTCATGGATGCGATACCGACCGGCTGGTTTCACCATCAAGGTTGGTGATTTTATTCGCGGTAAGATCGGCTGGCTTTCCTGGTTTGGCTTTACTAGTCCGAGTCCAACAGCTCATAATAAAGTCGTCGCCGACTTTGTAAAGAATTTGAAGTAGTAGCTGGCGATCTGTGAAAGTCTCGTAGTTAATCGGTCGGCTTCTTCGTCTGATAAGCCCCAAGTTTTATAGTGAAAAAGTTGGTAATGACGAGCTGATACATCGTATACCATGGCAATGGGTTGGGCGCCAATTCTGAGCAAGGAGATAATAACGACCCAGGAGATGCTCCTGATGCACAGATCGGAGGCGTTGTAGAGAAACCAGAAGATGATCTTGAAACGCCGAAGAAGAAGACGAAACGAGGTAGCAGTAGCTCCCGATATTGTATCGCTCGTAAAAAGCTAAAATGAAAGCCACAGACGGGTTCGAAAGCGAGTATTGGTTGATGTCGTACAATCATGCATCCCAGTGTTCCTTTTTCGTAGCTCTTCCAAAATATCACAAATCTGATGAACAAGACATATCGACGCAAGCGAAACATTTTTTTATCAGATCCATTGTTGCTTCACGATAGCCAGGCATTTGTTTTCGTAATAATTGGAGCAGTATGATAGACCGATATTGCTCGGTAGACACCTTGTCAGTCCGATTCGAGTTTTGATGGTCTGTAATACATGATAATGACAAGGCTGATGCTTCTGCTTGAAGTGCCCCAAGATTCAATACCTCTATAATTGGTTCCCATATCTCCGCGATCCCATTTCGAAGACACTCGGAAGCCTTTTCACCATCGATAATTGTAAGCTTCTGATCGGGATCCGATCCCATAAGATACGTGATGAAAGGAGCTGCAAAGGCGACGTGAATGCGTGACCCTGCTTCCGGAGCCTTATGGTTATCCGAAGTCGAATGATGCCGTTGGTCTACTGTAATGACGATCTCTATTGTAAGGGCTGCTATTTTGGTATAGGGAACCAGCACCTTGCTGGCAAATTTGAGCCACCAGGAATGATCAGAAGAAGCTCCCATACGGTAATGATCATACTGTTTCGTGAAAGCAGCATGGTGCACGCTCCTATTGCGAGAAGAGAGCATTACTTTGTACGACTGCTTTCGAGCCCAAGTCCCATCTTGTATCAGATCTCGGACTACAGTATCTTCCATCGTGATACTATTGGAAGTGTGCATCCACGCGGTCACGTTATCATCTGAGTCTATGGTCTCCGAATTTGGGTTGAATTTTCTGTTTTGCGCAAATGTTGCAGCATTTGAGAATAAAATCTCAAACAGAAGCCGCGGACTGATTAGGGATTCCAAATCAGCACTCACAACGCGCCGCGATGTATCCACAGAGCTTCCGAGAAATTGGCTAGCAAGCGGACAGTCTTCAGCAACTTGTCCCCAAGAAATGCTGAGAAGCCCTTCGGAATGTGAAAGTCGATTTTCCGAATGCCGTGATAATGTTTTTACGATACTGCACGACAATAGATGTGCTAGAATAAGGTCAAAACGACGTTTTATCAGTGAACGCACAGGTGCCAAGGTTTCCATTGCTTCCAATAGATTGCTCCGGAGAGCTGCGGGGACCCCGCTGTGATCAGTCTGCCCTAAATCAGATGCCCGACGTACTACATTCATGAATACGTCGTGGAAGAGCTCGATCCCCTCATGAACAGCTTCTTTGATAAAACGACAAAGTGTTGGAGAAGTATGTCTTGTCCAAAATATGGATGTTTGTGCCTCCACCCGAAGTCTTCGTGATTCCTTAAGTTGAAAAGACTTGAGCTCACGTTCAGTCTGGCCCTCCAACTGACTCTTTACTGCGATCGATGGAATAAATTTGAGCTCAAGGCTGGCACCGAAAGCGTTACTGAATGGAAGGCCGGTCGTGTACAAAGTTGTTCGAAATACGAAACCATCTTTTTCAAAACTGTTGGGTAGAAAGGTAAGGGACTGATACTGCTCGACTCCCACCACACGCTGCTGTAGTCCTCCCGTGGAAGGAGATGTCGACTCTGCGAGTGGTAACGACACTAATCGGCGAACGTATCCCCATTTGGGGTGAAGTTGCCAATTTGAATGCTCTGGTGCGATCGTACCAATACACAACGCCAGTATGTCGTAACACTGAACGTTTGAAAATTCTTGCGGTTCCAGTTTCGCGCTAATTGCATCTTTGATAGAATTTTGGTGTTCTGCACTGCCTTCGTGTAAAGTGATGTATTCGAGGAGATAGATGAAGGTATCTTGTTCTTTTTTGGCTATCGGAGTGGAAGGGGAATATTCACCAGGTGCATTTCGTTCGAGGATCCGATCCATGAGATCTTCTTCGGATGTGTACCCCTCGTTCTCATTTGTGTTGACCGCAGACTCACAAGAGCTACCTACATCATCCACTTCGTCCAAGGCGTCATCTGGTTTCTCGCTATACTCGATTTCAAAGCTTTCACTCTCCTCAAGCCCCGATATTTTATCTTCATATTCGTCGCTTTCATAGGAATGAGATTTCTTGAGTTGTAGTAATTCTTCTTTCAATTCAGATCCAGATTCCGTTTCTGATCCTTCTTGCGAGTACGATGCCCGGGCAACTGGCCTATGAACACGAGCTGTTTGACGCGTTCTCGTTGAGATGGAATCAAACGCAGCGATATTGGAAGCGTATCGCAACGCAACCGCTGCCCTAAAATGCCTGGAAAGATAAACAGAGCCTGTTGACACTATTGTATGACGAGATGAGCCATCAGCTTGAGGTTGTACCACAGTCTCTTTCCTCTGCCTACGGCTCTTTGCAAGCCACATGCCTTTACCAAAACGTCCTGAACAGAGCACGAAATAGATAGGTTTGGAGCAGCGTAAAGATGTTTGATTATCTGGTCCACTTTCTTCTTCATCAGCAACTTCCAGCACACGAAATGATTCCCACGAGTTGAATTTTCTTGCGGCAGTGACCACCTTTCCAACAACATTTTGACCCAAATAGCGTTGCGTGACAGTTGACTGAAATCCCCAATGATGTGTCTTCCCTTTAACGATATTGAACAGACAAGAGACATCCGGATCACTTGTGAGATCGATGCGATTATTATTTGTGACTTTCAAAAACATCCTCGTGGTGGGTTCCATGAAATACACTGGAACCTCCGAGATTGCGTAACGTGGGTGGGAAGATGAATTTATTGTAGATGGTAGCTCCTTTCGTGGCGCAGCAAAGAATTCGTGATCCAAAAGATGAAGAACTACCTCGTCGTACAGCGATTTTTTCGATCCAGCATTCGCACTACAGGTAAGATTATGTGCTATATCACTGGTCAGATTTGACAACTGTGACACTGGCTCAACGTCTTCGGCGCTGTGTCGTTGGTGAGGACGTAGCCACTGGCGAACAAAATTTCGTGTCGAGTTCCATGAGTTGATGCTTGCTTGACTCTTTTCCGTATCGAGAAGGGGACCATTTCTATCCGAGTATGTTTTATTCGAAAATATTTTAGTGCGCTCATGAGTAGTGCCCGTGCGTAGAAAACACATTTCGTCGACATTTCGATGCAATTCATCTCGTGCAGCCTGTAGCTGTTGTACG
This sequence comes from Albugo laibachii, assembly GCA_902706625.1. NCBI lineage: Eukaryota > Oomycota > Peronosporomycetes > Albuginales > Albuginaceae > Albugo > Albugo laibachii. The sequence goes on along the minus strand of CACSLJ010000196.1, from coordinate 38,910 downwards.
GCACGCTTTTCGACCTGGTCCACCGAGATTTTGGATTCCACATTGGAGGACGAAAGTAACGATCGGGCAGTTCTTTTAAATTCGTTCAAAAGTTTCACATCATTTATGAAGACCAGCGCTAACAGAGACGGACAAAGCGCGACAAAAACAGCACGTAGAATTGACATCAAAATCGAGTTGGATGACATAAAACTCAGCTTCTCTTCACGTGATACACAAAAGAAGACACAGGAACATATTATGCTTGTGGCGATAGACCATTGCCAAGGCATCATGATAAAGAGATCGAATAAATGACGTAACAATAATACTGTAACAGCTATGAAAATGGAGCCGTACTTAGCAACTTAAACTGAGCCTCGTCCGCTTATATACGAAATATGTCAGGTAGAAGGAAGGAGCATTAATCATCAAAGTATCACATGAAGGATCCCAACATTGTAATTCATTTTGACTAGTCCAGCGAGTCACACAAATAGAATGGATGCAAAACTGGATCGACAATAATCGAAATGTGCTATCGTGTCGGCTGATCCAGACCTTCAATAAATGAGAGTGGCTTGTCGAGATGGCGACGCCCGGACAAGCACGTAAATGATTTGCCTATTGCATATTCAATCCATTTCCAAACGCTGATAGCCAACTCTTTCTGCTTTCTCCTTGGGAAATAGATGCCACCTTTTCTGATCTACGAAGGAGGCGTATAGGAAAAATGAAGGGGTTGTCTACGTCACGTATCAAGAACGTCCATGGATGACGAGCAAGCTTCTCCGGAAAATGGATCGATCCAGTGCAACAGAACTCTGTGCAATCCGCATTGTCGATCAGTTTGGGAGACTTCTAGGAATTCCAGACACAATTGCGTAACCCGACTTTAATTGACAACATTGAAACATTGTTGTTCAAGCACACGTAGCTCTTTGTTCTTGTGGCGCCCAGCTCTGTTGCATAATCAAAACATCAGGCATCTTAGGCTGACACGATCACACGATACCTAATTACTAGCTCATACGATGACACGATATGTTGATTACTGGCTTACACGCAAAGTATTATCGTAGAATCGTTCAAGGTGATACTTTCATTAACTTAACATCAATCTTGATAAAAGAAAGCGCACGTCTCCACGCCTTGCATTAAATTCTACGACGGAAATGTCACGGCTGTATAATGCTTTCCTTCTTTTTGGAGAAACAAAAAATCCCAGCGAATTAGTACAAGAAACAAAGGAGCATCTCAAGCCATTCACGCAAACAAAACAACTCATCCTCAGCCGGGACACTATCAAAGGCAACAATAACCTATTTTGTTTGCATGATCGCCAAGCATTGTGTCTGGAACTCTTTACGTCAAGAATACTATTCCGCCAGACAGACACTCAGGCTTCTCTGCAAAAAAAGAAGTCAGGTTCGATCGAGTTGACACGTGTCGACAGATTTGAGTATAAAGTTTCCGGAACGTTGATTCAGAAACATGAAATTAAGTTCGAATGTCTTTCGTTCCCGAAAAAAGAGTGGATTAAAATGAGAGACAGGGTGTTTGTCTCGCAAAGTAGTGAAATAACGACTACACCTCGTGGAAAGCGGATTCTAAGATCGCTGGTTATTAGTGATTTAACACAGCCTCTGTTCCAGGGGCCCAATCGCGAATCATCTTCGTATTATCCATCGGCCACTGGTAAGTCAAATCCAAGCACAGAAGCTGAGGAATCAATACCCATCATTGGTCTGTTGATGTTGTTCATAAATGATGAAATCCAGACTTTGACAATTACACACTATAAGGATAGGATCAGCCTATATACATCTAAGACGAAGCCCAAACATAACTACCTTGTAATGTGGTTTTCGAAGTCTTGCGAACAATATATCATCGGAAGCGGGATACAATCTGGGCTATCTGTAAGGATTGGACGTGAAATAAAAGATGACAATTTAAAAGCAACCCCCTCCTTTGGGAATATTGAGGATGAGAGGCACTATATTTATTCGAGCGATTCAACTAACCGTCCTATATCAACGTTTACTGATATAATGCTGGATTTCTCGAGTGATTGGTTCACTTTTCCAGAAAGTGCAGTAAAGCTTTGGCTACAAGCTTGCGGTATCATAATGCTGGTCAGTAATGAAGCAATAACTAGCCTCGTTAAGAGTGAATGTGAACACTCCTTCACATTCAGGGATGGAAAGGGTGAAGACGTGTTTGAGTTACCGCTGTCACTTATGAGGGTCTCCAACGTGGTAATTCGGCTCGGGTTCAGCAAGCACGGCCAAACGTTCACTCTTGGAAGGCCACTACTTGATCTATATGATTTCTCTATTCACAGAATTGAAAGAATTTCGAGAAGTAAAATACTTCAGCGCTTGAATTCCATGAGTGGAAAACAACACGAACTACGGGGCTATTTTGAAAAAAAGCAATAAAAAATCCAACTCCTGGATTGATTCTCCAATGTCATCCTACTACCACAAGCCCCAATAACGCAACAAGAGAACCATGACCGTACCAGCGTCAAAAGGATGATGCTTGTTAAACTCTTCGCCAGTTTTTTTTTTTGAGGCTTTTATGATCTGTAGCAATTGGCACTGATGTAGCTGCTGCTCCTTCTTCATAAGCTGTTTCTAAGCTAATAATTACTTCCCCCATTGATTCCCAAATCTTTTATCTCATATTTTATTTCACAGCTTTTTCTCCATCATGATGGCTATGATAAGTGTAGGAGCGGACTCACAATCCTTCAAAATTCTTTTCAAAAGAGTATCAAAAGTGAAATGATACAGTTGGGCTACGTCACAGCTACCTTTAATGTAGGAGTTGCGGTTCTACTGCAGCGAGCTTCACCTAGACGCCTACTTGAAGCCACCACGAACGATCTGAAGTATTTCCCGTAAGACAATTATCGTACTGATAAGCAAGACCTACTTCTCGTTCGCTCCAACAACGAACAAATAGCAGCAATTTGTGAATCAAAGCCTCATAGTGTATGAGATCTCTCACTAGATGGTCGTTCTAGGGATTTGAGCATACGATACAAAACAGCAAAGGAATCGAATCAGCTGAACTCGACCTAATCCTATATGTCCGGTCTCAAGACAAGATAAAAAGGTCCTCTTGTTCAATTGACCGGTTCCTTGAGTTCTGTGGTAGTACTTCTACAAATTCGCAAGGCAGAACATTCACAGAATAAGGTCAAAGAAAATTCTGACAATAAAACACTGGGGTTAGTCCTTGACATGGCTCCTTAGAGGTTGAATTTTCGGGACGCTCAAGTACTAGATCTGCAAGCCCCTACGAAGAATTCTTATACATTCTTGTACAGCTCAATCATCTAAAGCACAAATTGTTGAATAAGTACCATTGCTGCATCGAAATAGAAAGCTTCTCTTGTGTGAAGTAATGAGTATACTCGACGGCTCTCGGATCTCAATTCGACCGTGATCGCCATAATATATCCCACTCGATCATATCCGTAAATCAGTACATCACCGAAGGTATTGGTAGGGATCGAGCTTGCTAAGAAATCTGACTGATGCAAATTACCCAAGGTTGTTGCACCTGCTCCTTTGGCAGTGGCAACTCTCTATTTTAATCTGGTTAGATTGGAATGTCGGACGTGATGGAGAAAGGAAGAAAAGCAAGCAAATCGGATGGACTATGGCCGGCCTCGAATGGAGACAACTAAACGTGCTGTCTCAGAGTTTTGTAGACTAGTTTCTTTGTCCACATAGTCTTTAGTGACGAAGCGTATCGAGGCATGGATGTGAACTCCATTTCTGTACTCATGATCAAGGAATGGAATGAACTCTGGTAGCTTGGGATCTATTTTTTCAGAATATGCAGCATCGATTCCCGATACATAATGATGTTACGGCTTGGTCAGTGGAAGGAGTCGTGGGGAGTGCTGTTCTCCACTGTTTTCATTTGATTTGATGTATTCATTTGAGATTCACTGATCTTTGGTTATCATTGATATCTTCTTTGGATGTGAATCTCGCATCAAAATAAGTGTGTTAAGACAGATAAATAAGGAAGGTTGCATGTGGCCCGCGGTTTGACTGGAACCCTTGCAGACTAAACCAAAGGTCAAGCATTTGACAGCTCGGTTTTAGCTAGGCAAACTCTTGAATACCTCAAAGATGAAACTCGGCTTTACTCGGGTATACATATTGATTTCCAAATCAATCGACTACTAGCTGACCGACAAAATAGAGCCTCGTGCATTGCACATTTCTGTCCTTGCTCGCGGCTACATCTCGAGTTGATCTCCAGTATCATGCAAAGTAAACGTACACGAATGCCAACACGAAGACGAGATATTGACACAATCATTTGTGCGCTTGTTATCTCATCGATGGGATCATACTCGATGGCATTGTATCCTACGACAGCGGTTGCTTGATAGTAATCTCGTGCTCAAGATTCTCCAATTCCATGACTTGTAGATATCAACTAAATCATACTTTCGAACGATCATTCATGTCGGTGCTGGCGAAGGTGGTCATGTTTAGTTGCCAATACAATTTTGATACTTCACCCGAGCACCAACTTTTGCCTTCCTTTCCCACTCAATCCATTTCTCACTTTGATAACTATTGCGAGGCCAAAATTTTTTTTGTATGTTACAAGTGGTATTGAGAGTTTTCCGTGGTCTTTGTGCCTGAAAAGGTGAAAGGCTTTACCGAAATTTGTGGTCCAATGCCGACGTTAATATATCCCGATGTGAGGTTCATTGCAAAGATGGAAGCATTCAGCATGAGTGGTGCATACGCATTTCCAATAATGAAGGAAAAGTGATCATAGAGCGCTATTCAAGCCAATTAACTTTCCAGCTTAATGCGCTGAGTCTCCTTGCGAAATTTAGAGTGAGTTGGCTATTTCCATCCCATACGTACGATAAGGATCCCAAATCTTCCACAATAAGGCAAACTTGATGATGGAATCGTAACAGTCGGCCTGCTTGCGAAAGCTCTTGCCATGTGATACTTCGGACCGATATAGTCGCGATGCCACGGTATTGTTCATACATCTCATATATTGCGGCAGCTTCATGCTCTTTAGCTCGATGATCGGTGGAAGTATCTTGGCCAGTTTTTGTCTTTTCACGCTCTCTTGTATGTACGGAAGATCGAAATTCCCATAGATTTGAAAGCATGCAATCGTTTGCCTAATCAATGCAAAGGCTTGTGCAAATTACTTAAAACTCGCTGTTTATATTACGTGTATTTCCTCCACCCAAATGAAATCCCACCTGTTCTTCAAAATCGTTAACAATCCTTCCACAGTCAGTTCAGTGCCACTAATTCCGAAATGGATTGAAGAATAGAGCCAGCTTCTATATTTCGAGCCATTTCGGAGTATTTAAAGATTGCGGGAGGGCATAGTATACCATCTGTGTTGAAAGCAAGGGTGCGTTCAGAGTCTTTGACCACATATTGGCTCTATAAAGATTCGTGCGTTAGGTCGCATATAAATGTGGACTGGATGCACTTGATAGCCGAATTTGATATCAACAAATCTCGTTGCTGTTCTTCGGTGAAAGTAATCTCGTTGACATCAACAATCGCAACCCTTTTCCAGTCGAATCCTTTAGTGCTTCTAGCGGTGTCTGTATCAGGTATTATGACAGGCGCGCTATTCTTTCATAATTGCATGTCTTACGAAACATTCTCCCTATTTTTGAGCTCATTCGCGAGTGAGTGTGCCGCTTTGCGCTTGGGTTGTGTACCCGCTTGGCATAATCTAGATTTGACATGGCGCAATTCTTCCATCGTTTTTGGTGGCTCCGAAAATGCTCACCAAGGTTGCAGTCCTGTTGCTTCAGAAAACCCATCAAGACCTGAATGACTTCATCATAACGAATCAGATTTGTACACAGCTTGTCAATTCTTCTCACAGGTGGTAGCTCTTCGCCTCGAAGGTCCGTGGACGTGCGATGTCTCAACATTTCTCAACAACTTGATATCGTCAGAAGCGTTCTCCAGCCACGCGTCATTTCTTTTGGAGAGATAAAGCTGCAGCTGGAGTGCATTGCACTTAACGATATCACCGGTCTTCGCCTTGATTGCTTCTATCGATTTATCGACGGTGTGATGGTCATCAACATGCACACAAAAGGCATCTTCGCCAAATCCCACCAACACAAAAGAGCTTCATGGTGCTTTTCCGAAAAATAATACGACTTATTGAACAAACACAGGTCAGTTTATTGGTCACGGAATTCAAGTTGATTTTTTCCCAAGATTGATAGTGACATCAGACTACTTTGATATATATTGGATTTAGTGTGCGCTCTCACCACAGAGGGGGCATAACCTATACCAACCAAATAGCTCACTCAAGTATTCTCTCGCGATGCAATTTGATCCTTGATCCTTGATCCTTCATCATTATTCTTGATTTTGAAAAAAATTGAAACGATAAAGTACGAACTTCAACACCAAGCAATCGAGAAACTCTTGAGCTCTTAATAGAAATTAACCATCGTTGATGCTATCATCTAAGCGTGAGTGAGTCTACTCCAAATTTATTTGGTGCATACGAAGGTGGGTAAATCTACTTTAAGATAATTTGTTTAATGTCCGACCCACCTCAATAATTGTTTTTTAGATGTAGTGCTCTACGTTCATGGCAGCGGCTGTGCTAACTCCAAACTTGCAGCAAGGAAGCTGTTCCAGAACCAATAGCGTAGATATGCCATCGCCATTACTGCGACACCGATCAACTTGTTTCCTCATCAAAGTTTCTGCTTTTCTTTGCGATGCGATTATCTGTCTCGCTGGCTGAGAATCAATTTTTTTCGATCTGATATGAATGTAAGCTAATGGATTAATTCTTAAGTACACGGCGGCACCATTGAAAGACACCTAGGTAGTCGCTGGGGATTTGTGCAAATATGGCATCCCAAATTGTCGATGCGTTGTCTACTGCATGCATTTACGGGATGAGGATGTGTGTTATTGATTGGGTACTTTCTCACTAGGAGATATAGACTGAGAAAATTACAGAAAGATTTACTTATGCTGTTGGACAGTCGAAGTTCAGCTTACTCATGCTTATATAAGTGTATATAGTGCCTGGCAAATCCATTTCTGCTGATACGAAGCTGTTTTACTAAACAGAAATTTCAGGTTGCTTCACCTGCAACCGCGGTTGTACAAAAAGCCTGTGCTTACGTATTTAACATCTTTGTCAAAGAGTTGAAGCGGTGATTTTTGCTACACATATCATGAGACAAGCACAAAAGTCGTACGGGGAGGACAAGCGTATGATGTTGAAGAAATTGGAGAAAGAAATACAACAGAGAGGCGATAAAGTGCGTTGCTCGAAGCACCTGCACGTAACGAACCTATTTATTGGATGAATTTGACAGAAGGTGTTCGAAATCACTAATAAATTGAAATTCGAACGGCTCAATTCGGCTCTCGCTATATGGGGATCTAAAGCTATTTATTTGAGAAGCCTTTCAGAAAAGCACGAGATGCGCAGTCCTGTTCATAACAGGGACGATGATACCAACTTTCAGCTGGATTTGCCCAGAGCTTTCTTTATTCTCAATGCACCCTCAAGCGTGAACAAATGGCCTGGCGAAGAGACAAAATTACGCAAAAGCGAAACATACGGGGCATGTAACTAGCTGCGTTCAATTTGAAACTTTCACGCAATTGCCAACCGACGACGCGTACCTCAGTTTGTAGCGATCTCTCACACAACTGTCCCGGCATCGGTTACCAATTTTACCAGCAACCGTTTCGAAAAAATTAATCATACGTTGAACCCGGCCAGTGTAAATGCTGCACTTGGCTTTTTGCGTTGAGCTATAAAGACAGAAGCGGGCTACGTGTCCAGTTTAGGACATTAAGTAGAAACACGAAGTAAGGATTATAAACAAAAACTTTGCATATTCCCTTTAAACAGACATCTGCGTCAACCCATTCATCAGAGATGGCTTTTCCCGTGATGCTTTACATAGTTCTACTCCATCTGATCAAGCCATTGACTTTCTTGCAAGGGTGCACATTGATTGCTGCCGGACCGAAAGCTACCAGTGACGGATCGGTACTGCTGGCGCACACGGATGATGCTGGTGGAGGTGCTGCTGATTTACGGATTGTTCGGGTTCCTTCTCAAGATCATTCGAAAGGAAGCAAGAGGGCAGTGTACAATTTTCGTAGCGGATACCCTCGCGTTGTATCCCGAGAACGCGGCGATCACTACGCACCAATTGATTCGAGTCAGGATTTGTTCGAGCCAATGGGTTATATACCTCAGATTGCTCACACACTTGCTTATTTCGATCAAGACTATGGAATGATGAACGAAAAGCAATTGAGCATATCGGAAAGTACATGTGGAGCAAAGACAGTAGGATGGCCAATTGATGCAGGATCCCACGGGAGAAATCTGTTTGGTATTGCAGAATTGACCAAAGTAGCTCTGGAAAGATGCGTAACTGCCCGATGTGCGATAGAAACGATGGGGGAATTGGCGGTAGAATATGGTTTCTATAGTGAAGACAGCGGTTCTGCTGCTATACCAGATTATGGAGATTCCGCTGAATGTCTGGGAATTGCAGATGCATCGGGCGAAGTATGGGTGTTCCATGTGCTTACGGGATTGAGAAACGCAAGTGCTGTATGGGCTGCTCAACGCGTACCTGAAAATCACGTTACTGCGATAGCGAATGGTTTTACAATTAGGAACCTTGATCTTCGCAACAAGGACTGGTACATGGCCTCTCCCAATGTTTATAGCGTGGCAGAGCAACTGGGTTGGTGGAGGAGTGATTCCGTGGAACCATTCGATTTTACCGCAGCATACGGCTTTGCTGACAAAGACGCGATCGGACCATTGTATACTGGCCGCCGGATGTGGCGCATTTTTGATGTATTTGCTCCGTCGTTAAAGTTGGATGCACGACTGGGAAGCTTCTCTCATTATGTTACGTACCCATTTTCCGTGAAACCTGACAAAGCAGTCACTTTGTCCGAAATGATGACATTGTTACGGGATTACTATGGAGGAACACCTTATGACATGACAAAAGGAATTGCAGCGGGGCCTTTCGGAAACCCAGTGCGTTACGGTGGAAAGTCTCATGGTGTACTTGGTGGCTGGGAACGACCCATATCAATGTACCGAACCATGTTCAGCTTTGTGGCGCAGATTCAGTTCAACTTGCCTCAGTGCACGAGCGGAGTGCTCTGGTACGGACAAGGCTCACCGCATGGGACCGTGTACGTTCCATTCTCATGCAAGCAAGAAAGTCTTCCGCAGTCGTACCTGCTCGGCAAGCAAAGTGAATTTAATCTTGAATCTGCATGGTGGGCATTTGATTTTGTGAACAATTGGAGTCAGCTACGTTTCAATATTATCAATGAAGATGTACAACAGAGAGTCAATGAATTACAAGATGAAGCGTTTGCCATGCGTAACGATCTGGAGCAGATGCATGAAAGCGATCATTGCTCAGTCGCACTGCTGGAAGATAAGAGCAATGAATTTGCAAAGTACGTCGTGGAGGAATGGTGGAAGTTTGCTTTCTATCTGATCGGAAAATACAGCGACGGATACGTAACCACTGGTGAGGAAGCGCAAGATATGGTCGACCCAGGATATCCTGCTTGGTGGTTGCAAGTTTCTGAGTTTTCCAAATGGCCCGGAGATTCTTTTCTTCCTCGTGTCACGGTTGATGTGTCAACAGTAGCCTCGAATGCAATCCAGGTTGATCGAGCTGAACTAGCACGTGGAAGTAGCAAACTGACGCATCACTGGAACAAACTCTTTATCACGTGCTGGATTGTGCTGGGCGCGCTCCTAGGGACGGCTTCATCCATTTTGCTGTTGTTTATACGACGTCGACGGATGGGATACACGAAGCTCATGTAGGAACGAACTAGAATTCGAAGATCGTTGTACATGGTCGGTGAAAGTGTTGCCAGCCACATCTTCCAGCTAAGCGTCAATTGCGGGTTTGTTTCAACCAAGTGTCTTCACTTGTTTAGAAAGAATGCTAACAGGAAATATCATTCGAACTGCTGCATATCTCCATCCACTTTTCTTTCTTCACTATCATTCGCGCATGCTAGGACTGCAGGTGGGTCTTGTGAGAGTTGCTGAGTTCACCTCGCCTGCGTAAATCGCGACCCCTATCGGAACCCGTGGTGGTACTGATAGGTATCTCCAGCTAGCACAGAACTGCATGTCCTATTAAGAAGGATTATGATATAATTCGCGACCTGTTGCGAATAGTTCTGAAAATGAAGATGGTTCTTGTCGAGCCAATTCTCATAGTAGAGCGAGCCTATGTAGAAGCATCCGATTCCAATACACATGACTCTCGTCGACGTTTTTGGTATCGCACAATCAACAGGACAATCTGACAAGCCTCTATGGATTGTGCAGGGCCAGTGGCTCAATGATTTGAAATTCTGCGATGTAGGAAGACCACAATATTCACTCGGCACCCCTATTGCTTCACCGTCATCTGAGAGTGTCTAGAAAATCAAAGAGCCGATCTGATACGTATAACACGCGTCCAAGTTTGCGGTGTGAGTAAAACGAGATTGTAGCGGCAAGTACGAGTGCTCAAAGTCATACACCGGAGTGCAATTAGAAACCTTGAAGCGCTCGTTTTAACGGAGAGAAGTGTATCGTTTGAGAAATTGGTATGAATTTTACGTATGGTACTCCACTTTACAAAATGCTACTTGCAGCGACTATATAATGAGATGCAAAAAGCGAGGATAAAATCGACTATAGTCCAAACTAGGGCCTCACTGCTGCTGGAAACAGTCAATGGGATACTCAGCTGGAAGTACCGAGTAGAATCCCTCGTTCGAATAGTTTGGAGTGTGCTCTACTGGTGTACTGCTCTGTTGGAAGTGCTGGAAAGGCGGCCATGCATTCCCTGATGCATAAGCTTCTTCCGGTTGCGTGACATTCGGCTGCATTGCGTACTCAGGTATAGCAACACCACCGCTTTTTTGTTTCTCAGTAGCTAAAGCGTATACCAAATTCTCCAAATGTCGATTCTTTCGCTGAAGATCTTGGGCCAGCTTCTCTAAGTCTCGCAACTTTTGTTGCATTCGCTGTCTTGATCGCGCTGCTGCTTGACGATTACGTAGTTTCCGAAGCTCTTTATAGCTAAGACCCGACTCATCTTCAGCCAGAGACTGTAGTGATAGGGGCTTTTGTAATTTCGAAGCTGGACTCGTGGAGCCAGAGCACTTCAATTCCGCTGAATGGGAACCTGCTTTTGGTGTCTTGTAGCTATCCACATCTGATGATCTCGTGGGAGTAAGAGCTTTATTGCCAAACATAATAGAAGGTCCAATCATGCTGTGCGTATGAAGATTTATGGAATCGTTCGAATGGTCAAACAATACATCCTGCAGCAAATTCTGAAATTCGTAATCTACAGTGGAGTCATATCCGTGCTGTTGCACACTGCCTAGATCGGCACGCTTGTTGTATTCGAGAGGTGTGGCATCCGATTCTGATGCATTGAGAGAATTATATTTTTCCGAGTCGTTGGATGTTGGCTGCATTGCAAATATTGTAATGAACCCCAAACTGTAAATAATTAGCAAGACACGCTTGATTCATGGTGGGAAAGACAGGACATCGGTCAAAGGCTCTGCGCGCAGATAAAAAAGGCCCCAACAACGTGGCAAAACTCATCAGAGGTTACATCTCCAGATTGACAACGTGCTACTGCACCTTTACGCGAGGTTACCTCGAGATTTTGAGTCATATTTGTAGAGACGGCGCAGACTGAAGGGATGATGCGATTTTACATGCATCAAGCGATCAGTCCTCCTCAACGTAGAAATGTAGGGTGCTTACCACCACACACGTGTGCCCATGCCATTATCAGGCTGAGGACGTTGGGCTTCTTAGACGGAGTCACCATCGCCGTAAAACATCCTGAAACATTCACTGCCACGTACTCATCGAATGATTCTGATAATACGTTTACAATTCATAAAGCCCAGAATTCAGACCTTTCACTAAGTCAAATCTGCATAATCAATTGGCGGAGGATGCACTGTCATAAGAAGGGTACTCAACCTTTATCGCCTGCAAAGTATCTCAACTTCTGAATCATCACCTCCACCCCTATTATACGAGATTTTAGGCTTGTAAGATTCTTGAGAGTGGTCTCGTTTGAGTAGCAACTGAACTTGTCAAGCTAGTGATCGCGTACCGTCCAGCTCTATAGAAGCATCCCGCATGACAATTTGCTGTTTCTCTCTACCAATGTAGCTGTATGAATCTGCTTTGCGCTTGGGCGGACTCATGCTCACCATTGAATATTTTCGCCAATCCCACGAAAGACAAGCTCATGCAGCGACTTGAAAATGTGGATGCGCACAATTATTATACGCACTTGATTGCCAATAAGCAGAGGGCTTCGATTACTTGTGGCTATGCTGGACAGCATAAGGGCAAAGCGATCTATGCGACCGATGCATTCGAGCCAGGCGATCGAATTTGGTCGGAATTCCCATTCGTTGCCATGCAACACCAAGAAAATAAGCCGAACATTCAATGCTGTGCACTTTGCTTCATCCCGTTAGTAGACGCCCGTGTGGAATGGGAACGAGCGCACAATTCTGCAGAAGCGTCCATCGCATTTGCCGATACAAATCATGATAGTCTTGCCACGTTCTCAGAGCTGGAGAAGACCATTGAGTATGTGCGAGGTGTGAAAGTTAGAAATTCTGAAGAAATTCTCAAACACGACTTTTTAACAGCACTCGATAATGCTGTGGTCTGTGAGCAGTGCGGTGAGGTGTACTGCTCTAACAATTGCCAAACTATCGCTTATTGGGAATATCATTCGCTTTGTTGCTCGTACTCGTTGCGAAATGACTCGGCTATGGGACGTTTCAAGGAACATTCGATAGGTCTTCCGTTCTGTATATTCTGCATTCTGCACACACTCATATCGATTCTGTAGCCATCAATGAAATTTTCTTACTCGCTGCAAAGGTTGTTGCTAACGTGGTGCTTCTTTATCTCAAGCATTCTGATCTCGAAAAAGCCCGATTCGCTGTAGATCAATTTCACAAGCTCGATTGGTGGGATGTTGTCGTCTCCGAAGAGGACGTTAGGGACTCGGGGCAAACGATGGAAGAATACAAAGCTTCTTTCCGCGACTTGATTAGTCAGACGTTTGCCTGTTTCCAGGCTGGCTTAGAAGAAAACTTGGAGACGTTGTTTCGAGTCGAGAGGGAGCAGTACTCTAGCATCACTTCGGTGGACGAAGTCTGCAGCGCGTGTGAAGACATACTGAATGTCGACTTTTTCGCCAAAATTGTGGGCATGTTTGAGATGAATAGTATCAGCATGGAGATTGATCATCCTCTACAAGCACTGAATGCTGAACTGCAAGAAATGTCAAATTTGGAGAATGAGGCGAAAAATAGGGTCGCTCGTACACTAGAGCTTGCAAGTGCATCTACTTCGTCGACGTCTTCGTCCAGCGAAGAGCGAAGTCTTCGCGAAGAAAACTTTTGCCTTGATAAAAAGCCTTTACCCGGCCCATTCATAGGCGTGGAAGGAACCGCTTTATTCAGTCTGATTTGCACAATGAATCATAGTTGTCTCCCGAACTGTATTGTTGTGTATGGTCACAATGGTGAGGCACATGTCCATGCGATTCAAGCAATACAGGTACAAAATCCGAATGGCTGTTCATCCTGTCTCACTCCTATGCTTACAGCCGAAAGATGAGCTGTGTATCGAGTACATAGACACGGATCGATCATATGACGAACGCCAATATGAGCTCAGGTACAATCCCTTTTCCGTTTGTAGATCTTATTAAACATTTTATATCGCAGAGAGTACCATTTTCGATGCCAGTGTATGAAATGTATGCGAGAAGAATGTGCTGGCGATAGCGAATAAAAGAAGAATTTTCACAAAAATTCTGGCACTTGTTTACATAAAAGTACCAGCTTGTATCGCCAGGCGGTAATGAGCGTGAAAAATGGACGCCATGATAGATCACATCAAATGCTCAACTGTGTCTTCTCTAAGGTCGTCCAGCTGGGCGTTCAGCTTCGCCTGAAAAGAGAGCGTGTCCACCTGTTCAATGATTCTATCCATCAAATCGTCGAAATCTTCAGATGGTCCTTGTATGGCCGCCTCTGCGAGCTTGACGTACGCTCGAGTGAACTGCTGTCGGATATAAAAGTGACGTGTTTCTTTAAGGACGTGTGCAACATCGTAGGATGTCTCAAATGGATCTTCGATACTGAGGCGAGAGTGATAGCGCCAATAGGGCGAGTCCTGAACGAATTTTTCATTCTTCCACATTGTACGTCCCATCCGAGTGCTTACAACTTTTCTCGAGGAATCAAAGTGGATACCGTAGTAGAACAAAAAACGCGTGAATAGTTCTCCCACGGTAGCGTCATTCTGACCCCCAAATGCCTCCAGTAGTTTGAGTCTTGCATGTGTGTCTACATTTTTTGCAAATGGATTGAAAAAGTAGGTTTCCACAGGAACTAGCTCAACGATAGAGCCTTTTGATCGATCCGTAGATGATTTGTAACATTGAACGCTTGGCAAATTCATTTCATCCAGCCTTTCGGTCAAATCACAATGTGGAGAGCGTAATGGACATGTTTGTGAGGATCGTTTGCAACCACAGCGTGGATTTCCATCCCACGATTCTGGTAAAGTTTGCAAGTTGGGTAATAACGGTGGTTCTTGCTGCTGTAAGAAGTGTATCAGCATCAAAAGATAGCCATAAGATGACAAAGTTCTTTCTGCTGCACAATTCATACGCCTCCGCTTGACAAAATGTTTTATGATATAGGCCAATAATCGTACGCGAGGATCCACATTGGCGTATGCACGCAAAAGAGCCGTGTTGCGATGAGCAAGAGCATTCTCCATACACAAATCGCATTCAATATCAAAAGCCGAGACTTTGAACATGACAATGGGCACTCGAGCCCCTAGGCGGCGAGTGTCGATATCTTGGAAAAGATCGCAGTCTTTCATCAACGCCACAACCCTTGAGAGAACTTGCCGCTTCTCAATGTGTGTCATGAGCTCATGCTTGGGCATGAGCAGACAAAGATCTAGATCGCTTTCATTCATGCCAAAATCATTTGCTGAAGATCCAAACACGTAAAGTTTCGCATCCAGACCAAGCTCTTTGACCACATACTGATTTATGATATCGCAGATGGTGCCTCTTGTTCTCCAAAACTCCTCTTTGTTTGGAATTAGAAAAGAAACCTGACGCTTAATCCAGTCGGAAACTCGGTTGGTGATGAAAGGAGAGGTAACGACATCCTCCATTCTGTGATGTTGGAAGTCAATAACTGGAAGATCCGCTTTCATTTTCCAGTAACTCAGTCGTGATGTGATATCTTTGAAAAAAAGCCCCGTCACCGGACAATATCGACTTGTTAGAGCAGCTGTGTTGTGAGTCAATGTCGGAGATAATAAGCTTTGAACCATTGGGTTACGCTCTACACACTGCAAGACATTCCACATGGCGCTGTGGAATGCCTCTACGGGTCGAGGAATGGAGTCCGTGCTCTTGAAACACTTCTCCAATTCGGACTGATTCCACAAAATAAGATTTATGAGTTGACCGAGTACGACAGAAAGTATCTCGTGCTTTTGTAGCTTTGGATGGTCCACTCGTTCCAGTAGCCGTTGGAACAAGGTGAATGTGCCCAGCATCAGCTGGGAATCACCATCTTCCACACTTTGTTGGATTTTGTTCTGAACAGACAAAAGACTCTTCTTGAAATCTGCGTCTTCCATTAGAACGTGTAACATGTTGCTAGTTGCAAAGGTAATATCAGAATAGCTCTTTACATCCTCTCTGACGACTTGCTTCAAGTTACGTTGTCGATTTTGTTCCTGCGCAATTTCAAACTGCTCGACAACCCTGAATTCAAAGTTCCCAGAGCATTTTGGAGCTCGACATGTGATACTGAGATTAATCATAGAGTGCATCAACTGCCGCATGCGTTCGGGAAAGAGCTGCTTCACAAAAAAGGGCCTCTCATTCGTAAGCTGACCGGTTCGATAGAGG
Organism: Albugo laibachii; assembly: GCA_902706625.1. Classification (NCBI taxonomy): domain Eukaryota; phylum Oomycota; class Peronosporomycetes; order Albuginales; family Albuginaceae; genus Albugo; species Albugo laibachii. Next base: position 22,841 of record CACSLJ010000196.1, on the reverse strand, counting down.
CCAAGAACGACTTTACGACCGACAGGACACTCCTGAGCAAGTAATGACAAGGTTACACGAAGTGTTTCATTGTACTGTGCTGTTTGCGGCACCACCAAAACGGTTGATCGGGGCTGCAGCTGATTGTTCAAAGGCGATTTCGAGGGACCCGGCGGAGGGTATTGTGATGACGGTGCGGCTCGATGATTATGCTTTCTCATCTGTGCATGAGAGTGCATTGTACTTTTGGCTGCTACTGAAGGAAGGTTTTCGAGTGGTTTTCTGGTTCCAACAGCACCACCGTTTCTTTGGGGCTGTTGAGCTGTTCTCTCATTCAGTTGCATTTGAATGATGAGTTTATTCAACTCAAGGGATTGCGTATCATCAATCCGATGCGTAGAATCATTATTAGCGGATGTGTTTCGCATACGGTTGCGATTGCTGTGCGTAGAAGGCTGCATCGTACTTGCGAGTATAGTGTGGTGGACCTTACGCGACCGAGAGAGCATCGTTTTGAAATCGAGCCGCTTATCCACATTCCGTGCGTTAATTTCTCAGCGGCTTAAGCTCCACTGTTGCTTTTCTTCCGGATTAGGCAGATCGAGTAAGAATTATGAATTGCGTGGACATGCGCATGAATAGATCAAGGATATATATATGTAGTAGGACGCACTGATTACTCAAAGTCTACTTTTATTAAAATCTAGTCATTAGAGTACAGATAAGATCTAAATAGCTCAAAAACGACGCATAATGTCAGCTGAATGATCTGGGCCAAGGAATCGCTCATGTCCAACCCATTCTACCGGTATGCTCGGTATACCACGCATCAGCAGCATGTGGTGGAAACATGCACCAACACATACTCCAAGGTTGCGTCCATATATTATGAGATGTCATGCGCTCAAACACATCAGTTCCGTTTCCTCATATGCTCTTCGATCCCGTGTTTGGATTCCCACACTGAAAGCTGCCCCAATAGAGGCTGCAGTACCGAGTTATCAACTGCTATTACGTGCAGGTTTTATTCGAAAAAGCGGTCATGGAACATTTGCGATGCTTCCATTAGCGACACGAGTGTTACAAAAATTGGAGGATATCATCGATACGGAGATGGAGAAAATAAATGGAAATAAATGTGATTTACCTGCAATAGTTTCGTCAGATTTGTGGAAATTATCGGATCGCTGGAGAAGTAGAACTAGTGAGCTTTTCACGTTCCGTGATAGAAGGAATAATGAGCAGATTCTTGCTCCAACCCATGAAGAACCTATGACAGCTCTTGTAGCACAACACCATAATTCGACGCACGAAAGCTTGCGTTTGTATCAAATAGGGAAGAAGTATAGGGATGAAGTACGACCCCGTTTTGGCTTACTACGGGCAAGAGAATTTATCATGAAAGACATGTACTCGTTCGACACAAATTACAGCAATGCTGTGACGACGTATGATGCGGTTATCGGATCGTACAAGAGGATTCTACAGCAAATACTACGGCTACCTGTTGTTCAAGTACAAGCTGATACTGGCGATATTGGGGGAAACTTTTCTCATGAGTTTCATGTCTTGGCTTCGGTAGGAGAAGATGGCATCCTCTCATGCTCTGGCACCCCGAATTCTACAAATAAAGAATGCAGCTATGCAGCAAATGTGGAGAAGGCTCAAGGTCTTTTGTATGAGCCAAAGGAGAAGAATGCTGGCATTCTGCAGTCCGGAGACTTGCGTAATTCTGCTGTGAAGGATGATACAGCATATCATAATCTTTGGATCAGTCTTGCAAGAGCTGGTCAGACCAACAACACTACAGATAGCTCGCAGATCCCTTACGCTTGCGAGCTGTTCTCCGCGGGCCAGGGCTACATGATCTTAGTCTTCCTTCGAAGCGATCGGAAAGTGAACGAAATATCGATCAAGATGCAATTGGATGACAGGGGTAATTCCCTACGGCGAGCTGACTTGGCTTACTGGACTGAATCATCGAAACTTCGAGTTCTGATTGATGATTCATTGATGTTGGGATCCTCTGTCGCAAACAATGGTGAGCCTTCTCACTCATTACATGAAGCAATTCAAGCAGCACAAGTGGAACCGAATGACGGAAAAACATTAGAGAGCTCTCTATCCATATCGATCGGGAATTATAGATTGGCGGAGGAGGAAGACATATGTCCACATTGCAAAGAAGGCTTACTCAAAGCTAGCCGAGGTATCGAAGTGGCGCATGCCTTCTATCTGGGCCAAAGGTACTCCAACTCAATGAATGCATTACATTCTCGGATCAGCGAAGGGAGCGTAGTGAAAGAGCCTTACGAAATGGGATGTTTCGGGTTGGGAGTGTCGCGTCTGCTTGCTGCAATCGTTGAGACATCGCACGATAAAAACGGGATTCAATGGCCCGGCGTTATTGCTCCATACCACATCATTGTGTTGGCTATCGGCGCGACTTGTGTAGACCATCCACTGGCTATAGGCGCGAATAAAATTGCAGCTCAATTGAGTCAAATGCCATTCGTCGCTTCATCGACTCTCAGCGGATCTGTTCATGTGATTCTCGATGATAGATGGCAAACGAGTGCTGGTGTCAAACTGGTCGAGTCGGAACTCATCGGTTATCCGTACCGAGTGGTCATTGGAAAACAGTATGCCACTGCTCGACTTGTGGAGGTTCAAAATCGACTGACCATGGAGAAGACTTTCATCAAGCCAGAAGAACTTCCAGCTTATTTTGAGGATCAATTCGCTGAATAAAGGCGCAATGCTACAAAAATGACTTTAGGATTGGTCATGGAAGCATGTGTCTTTCCATGTATCCCGCCACAGAATAACAGAATTGAACCGATGGCTTGACCGTCGAGATGGACACCATCTTAGAGGGTATCGAATGTAAAGACTTGCCAACCTACAATTCCAAGGACATGGTCGTATCGCATTCTGATCAATCGATCAATCCTCACAGAATTGTTGAACGAGGCAAGTTTGAATGGATTGGAGTCTCATCACTCGGAGCATTGGGACCTACTGAGCTTTTGTCCATGTCAAATATACTCCACAACCAGTCTTAGAGCGTCCACTGCATTTCATTGCTTCATGTTTTTTCCATAATAGAACCATTCACATATTGCAGATCTGCTAGCACTCGTTTTTATAGCTTTCATGGAAACATCGACATGACCTAGCTTTCTGAGGCCCTGACAGCTCTTAGCGTCTTACTCTATACTCGGGATGATGGCGCTGATAGACAATCTCTAAGTGATCAATGGTGCCATAATCTATGCCTAGCTGTATCCATTACCCAATGGTCAAGCCAGTGTAAAAAGTGATTATTTGCCGTCTTGAGGACGGCGTCGAGGGCTTGCTTTTAGATGTTCACAAATGAAACGGGAATGGATTGCTATTGTACAACGGAATCAAAAATGTATTAGATCGCTGCAATGCGTAGATGAACAATTCTTAGCATTACCCCTTATTTGTAGCACAGCCAGTCAATGATCAATGAGCGCTTGGCGCCTTTGCATGACCAAATACCTCTTCCTGGCTCTAATTTGTAAGCAGCTGAAAGTATTTGACCCTTTGCAGGAGGCGTACAGCGTTTGTCTCAGTAGATTTTTTAGAAGCATTAGTAATCTATAGAGGCTCCTACGCCAACAATGGAAAAAAATGATTCTGGTTTGTTATCGCTACTTTGTGCCCATTATGAGAAGTAACATTTGTGTTAGAGTATGGCACTTTTGAGACCAATGCGATGAGAGATGATCTACATGAAGACAAAATACAGGGCTCTGGAAAAAAATGGCTCATGCTCACGATCTTGTCCCTGCTCTCTGGGACCAATCAAGCAATATGCTACTCCTACGCCCCGATTGTGACCCTCTCTGAACGCCGCTGGGGACAACAGGTCCGTATGCCATTCCACGAATTGTCAATCTAATTTGCTGACATGATGGTGGCAGCTTCATTCCACAGAGCTGATAACAATATACTTTATCGCCTACATACCGTGCTCTTTTTTGGGGTCTTGGATAATCGATCGCATGGGTTTGCGATATGGTGTGCTACTGGGTGCAATGCTCCAAGCTTTGGGAGCTTCTTTCCGTTATCTTGGGACCCATTACGGTCTTTGGAATGAAGTGTACCTCACCATCCTAGGGCAAGTTTTGGCAGCAGTGGCGATGCCATTTATGGTCAATTCTCCTCCCGTTCTTTCTGCGAATTGGTTCCCAACATCTCTCCGTGCGACTGCAACAAGTATCGCAGTGAACGCAAATGCCATGGGGATTGCGGTCGTCTACCTCGCAGCTCCATTTTTTGTGCATACCATTGAAGATATTCCATCCTGGGAAGCTGTGATCGCTGTATTTGCGATAGCGCTATGGATTCTGACTTACTTTGCGTTCATGTCCTTCCCTGAGTCACCATGGCCGACGCGGTTTGGACTCAAACGGAACTCACTCAACGTATTTGAGACGGCTTCCACACTCTCGGACGTTCATCTTCAAGATGAGTATAATTGGAAGCAGTGGGGAAATGCATTTGCACACTCTGGATTCTGGATAACAGTGCTTGTGTTTTCGGTTGCTGAATGTGTCCTAAACGCAATGTCCGCACTTCTCGCAAAGTTTCTCAGTACGGAAGGCTTCACGAAGCCTCAAGTCGGTACCATCGGAGCGATCTTCATTGTCAGTTCTCTGGTAGGAGGTCAGGTCATCTCTCAATTCGTAGATCGTCGACAGAATCATGTTCAAGCTCTTCAGGTGTGCATTGTTGCCTCAGCATTGAGTCTGGCACTTTTCAAGTTCACGCTAGGCGCTACCAACGGGCTGCTTACATTGACAACCCTTCTACTTCTTGGTGCTGCACTTGGCCCTTTGCAACCTATCGTTCTTGAGCTTGGCGTGGAATGCTCTTTCCCGACAAGTGAGTCCACAGTTGCAGCCTTGCAGCAACTTTGTGGAAACTTCTTGTCCGCAATCTTGGTCCCAGCATTTAGCATTCTGCGAAGAAAGCATGCAGACGACACTGGTAGAGTCCCACAGGAATATATTTACGCTACCCCAGAGTGGATCATGGTATTTTTGCTCCTTATCACGTCAGCAGCATTCTGCTTTTTGTAAGTGCACTCCACAACTAAATCTAATCTTCTTCATCTGATCCACTCATTGATAGCAATGGCGAGTATAAGCGAGCGAACTACGAGCAGTTGCGTCTATCGTCGTCGAAGCCTTCTATACCTACAGTTGTTGGCTCGAAGGCATGAGAGAATGTGTAGCAGAAGCTATCGATGACAAATGAAATAAATACAGCGAGTTTTCATTGATTGTGATTCTTGGAGATAATTACTTCATCGAAGCTACTTGACATCTACACGGCACACTGTCGACGAAATTGTGGAGCCAATACATCATCTGACATCTCCATTGAGACCTTGAATGGTGCACGAGGAGGATTCATTGGAGCTGTCGGTTGTTTTTCTTTGACCTTTCCTGCGGCGTTCTCTTTTTCTTGAATTTCGAGCTGCTTCTCCACACGTTTGGCATAATCTGGATCGACTTTTTCAAAGTTGGCTAGAGCTCGTGCCTGTACTGGTTTGCTTGCGTTTACAAGCGAACCAGCAATGTTTCCCGCAAGACGTTGCCGCCCGCTGTCATCGAGAACTTTTTGATAAAATAGCCGAGCTTGTGTGAAATTGTCATCATCCCGAGTTTCATACTTGTCGACCATGCTGAAATCTCCAGCATAACTCTGAAACTTCTCGGTTTTGGATTCCCCAGGGCCACCCAGACTGTTGGGAAAATGCGCTGGTGTGTTGAGCATATTTCCATCAACGCGCATCAACCCATCACGATGATACGTCTCCGAGTTGACCACGGTGCGGTTGACTGGAATCTGTGTGTAATTCACTCCCAAACGATGATAATGTGCGTCATTGTAGGAGAACAAGCGCCCTTGTAGCACCTTGTCTGGTGAAGGGCCGATACCGGGAATAAAGTGAGCAGGTGAGAAGATTAATTGCTCCACTTCAGCAAAGTAGTTTTGAGGATTTCGATTCAGAACAAAACGTCCAACTTCTATGAGTGGGAACTCTTTGTGTGGCCAAATTTTTGTCACATCAAATGGATTAAAGGAGCATTTTTGAGCTTGCTCCGGGGTCATGACTTGGATGTACATAGTCCAAACCGGAAAATTCTCCGACGCAATAGATTCAAATAGATCGCGTAAAGCATAATCCGCGTCCAATCCAGACAATTTTTGTGCCTCTTCATCGGACAGTGTACGGATTCCTTGGTCCGATTTGTAGTGATACTTCACAAACACCTCCTCACCATTTTTATTCACATTTCTGAATGTGTTGCTTCCATACCCATTCATGAACCGATAGCCATCGGGAATACCGCGATCAGAAAAGAGAATCGTCTGTTGATGCAAGGATTCTGGACGTAAAGACAGGAAATCCCAGAACAAGTTGTTGTCACGTAAATGCGTCTGTGGATTTCGTTTCAATGCGTGGATAAACGATGGGAACAGGATCGGGTCACGAATAAAGAAAATTGGGGTATTATTGCCAACCAAGTCCCAATTCCCCTCCTCGGAATAGAATTTGACGGCAAACCCTCGGACATCTCGGACAGTGTCGGAAGAGCCCGATTCGAGTGCCACTTGTGAAAAGCGTGCTGCAATCGGTGTTCGCTTGCCAACTTTTGAAAACATTTTCGCCTTGCAGTATTTGCGAATTTCGTCGCTTGTGACTTCAAAATAGCCAAATGCTCCTGCCCCTTTAGCATGCACGACTCGTTCGGGTATTCGTTCGCGATCAAAATGAGCCAAAGTATCCAAAAGAGCAAAGTCTTCGAGAAGAATAGGACCTCTTGGTCCAGCGGTGACTGAAGCCGTGAGCCCATTTCGAGGTATGGGCTGGCCGCTGCTTGTTGTCAATGTTGGTGTAGTCATGTGTGATGCAAGTAAGCACTTGAGAAATGGATGGTCAGTCAGACCGCTGAGTAAATATCTCGGAACTGCGACATTTCTGCTTCCAGGAGAATCTTCTGGGTGACTGAAGCCACAAATGTCCCAAGGAGAGGTAGAAGAAAACTGAAATTCTCGGCGTTTAAGAAATCGGAAGGCCCTCCCATCGGAGAATGACTTTATAGCTTACAAAGAATGGCGACATGTCACAAAGAAAGAAGATTTGGTGGGTGAACTAACCTTTCGAAAAAAGCTAATTTACGGTCTAATGAACGTAAGCTCACTTGCGCTGTCGATGTTGCGTCTCAATGTACTCACTGAGTGAATCTGCGAATTTCTCGTACTCTGACTTGATAACGCTTGGAGTATCGAATGCGGTCGCAATGCGATTCGCCTTCACTCTTAGCTTGGAAGTAGTACTCGGTGATTTGGTAGAGGTAGCCGTGTGAGCAAGGATGAGGCATTGCGCGGCCGGATTCAACCCAGGATTTGATACAAACCACTCGTACCTATGATCAACATGGCACATGAGGTTTACATCCAATAGCTAGCACTTGGGCTTCACCATAACATCGCCTCACTTTCGTGAGCATGGGACTCGGGATTGTAGACCAGTACTACGCCATGAGCATCCTTGATGATAGCGGGCCAACACGCCTCATAACTGCAGTCACATTAGACTTTTTGCCATTCAGTATTTGGGATAACTCACATTTGATCTCCTGATACGTCCCACAATTCAATATTTGCTTTGTTGCATTCTGATTCCAAGATTCTAAGCGCAAGGTTGTCACAATCCGCCCTTATCTGCTTCAATCATAAAACCCACCGGACGGCGATCGTCGGCTGGTATCGCTCTTGGCCTCCTAATCGGTCCTGATGCCCCGCTAAGAAGTTTGCAATCTGCAAGTCATATTAGGGGTTTGACTGTCATATTGCGAGTCACTTTTACAGTCGTCTTCCCGGAGCTTTTTGGGCCGATTACAAGTACTTTGAGAGATGGAGGTGGCATCACAGATATGTCCTGCTCGTGCTTTGAATCACACCAAACGCCCAGGCGGCGTGAGACAAAACAGACGACTGTAAGGGAATCGGAACGGGTTTATAAAATTACTTGCTACGCCTCAGCGGTCAGAGCTATCGGGAGAGAAGGGAAGCAATCTATCGATTCTGGGTGGGGAGACGCAAATTACTATTTGGGGGCTAATCAATGTGAAAATATCGTTCCACCGTCATCCGCTTTTGTTTTGTGCTCCCTCAATTTCGACCAACAATAAAGCCGCTGCTATGTGCTCGGGAAAATTCACGATGATGAATTCAGAGCTTGCTACTCATATTGACGATTTTCAGGAATGTAGCCGGTGATGATACCAGGTGCTGGTGGTAATAATGAGTTAAGACGTACGAGTGCTGGTGCGGACGTTGTGCTAGATGTAACCATGTACTTGTCATTGGCAGTATTGAAAATCGAGCTTGAACGAGGGTTTCCATAAAAGATACTCCCAGACCAATGGTCCGGATACGACATTCCAGCAGGAGAAATTAATCTGGAATAAGAATTCAAAATGTACTCCAAGTCATCCTCACCACTTGTGTGATGATAGTGGGTTTCCGCGACGTCCCCGACAGAGCATGCTGAAGACGGTTTATATTTCATATGAATATGTGAATGAGTGGGGTATGCTTCCATTCCATGTGAAGGATGAGAAGAGCGCAGCTTGGATAATAAAGACGAAGATACCAAAGGCGACACCAAGTTACTACTCGTTGCAATCTCTTCCATTGAGGGAAGCAGCGGTTCAGACCATATAACTTTGTGGGACGATGAGCTTCCATTCGCACACATGGTACTTGAGACATTTATTGGTGGATTAGGATAATAGGGCTGATCAAAGCATGCGTTACTTATCAATATGGATTGTGCTGGAAGCTTCGGCGATCGGTCTGCTACCTTCAGCATTCTCTTTTTCATGTCGTGTTTATATTCTATCTGCTCAAAGTGCGTTGCTTTGGGCAAGTTGCCTTGAGACGCGATCTTCCCTTCAGCGCGTAGCTCCATTGCATGATGAAAACAAATGGCGCCAAGATGTTGCGCAACTTTCACGCAGCCATCAATTCGACATTTATGGTCGTGAGAATGACGATTACAAATCCCTCCGGCACGAGCGTGGTGCATACACCCCTGGATTCGACATCGCCGACCTCCTCCATGACGAACACATTTTTGACGAGCATGAGCTTGTTTCTTGCATCCATCAACTGTGCAAAATCGCTTGACCGAGAAACCACCGTGTTGTAAGCAGTATCCACCTCCTCGAGCATGCGCTTCACATCCATCGAACAGGCATTGCTTCTTTCCACCGTGTCGGACACAGAGCTTTCGAGCGTACACTTGATTTGTGCATTCATCGATGATACATTGGCGCCGGTTCTTATGGAAAGAGCATTTGTCGGTACCATGGACAGCCATATTTTTGCAATCGTTAAAGCGACACGAACGTGCCGATGAGTTTGCGTGGGCGATTCTAGGAGACATACGGTAATTCTATCTTAAATGCGTCTCAATCGCTTCTGAAGGAATATTTTAAATGTTGTTATTTGTGATTGTCGTGTTGTTTCCCTTTTTTTATTCTGTGTTGTGATGTGTGCTGTGTTGTATTTTTTACTGCTCATTGGCTATGACGCCTTTATACTTGAAGTTTGTATACCCGACATAAATCAACTTCTCACCACCCACCAATGATTACTGTCTTCGTGACGCAGCCGGAGCCCTACCCTTGCTTCTACATGTATTAAGCTAGCGTAATCATGTCGAAACCCGTCCCCTGTTCAAGACTGCCTTTGCCATACGGTAGCTCGATACAACGAATATCAGCGCCTAATTGTCATGCCTCCCTCTTAATAAGCGTTCATATACGGTAAGCTCAAGTTGGTATGCACCTTGCATGTTTGTATGTCACGATGACGAGGTCTAAGGATTCTCCGACGGAATCATCAACGCTTAGGGCTTGGATACCGAATGTATCACATCATCGCAATCAGCGACTCTTTCGCAATGTTGCGTGACCCAATAGGCTGGCTATCACGCCGTAAAGGTTTGGGCATATAAAGTTGGGCAGAACTGTTTATGTCGCAACCCTTGGTCTGTGTTGTCCATCACTTCCTGATACACTCTAGAATAAGTGGAATATAATTGCACAATCATTGATACGACTTGTGATCACTGAGACTCTCTTAATGGAGCTTACGCAAATGTAGGTTACTACTGGACTTGACTCGATTAGATACTTTGAAAATGGCAGACTGAAGTCACACACATTTGAAAGGCGCACTTACGGGTATCTCGAATTGCCATCGATTTGTCCGAGGTGGATAACCTTGTAGGTTAAGACGAAAGTCCTCTATGAAAATATCGCAGCTGCTAAATCGATGCACCTTGCTTGGTCCCGCTAGCGTACGGGAGTGTTAGCATTGATAACAAGGCCATTTTCAGCAACTTGGCATAGCATTTCTATCCATGTCCGACTCAGCTGTAGGCACTGAGTATCAATGGCCCCGATCATGTATCCCTCTCGTTGACTTGCATGTCTGAAGCAATGCCGCGGTCACCGTACCAAGGACCGAATCTAGATACCCAGTATATCGCCTCGAGATCAACACTTGACCTGCAAATCACAACGGAACTAGCTCGATCCCGCTGCACCAGGTGTTACTCCATTGCAGCTATCCCTGGAACCGGCTGGGTACCACCAACATACCCCTCAGAGCTTAAAAGCAATGCATTGAAGGAGGATACAGCGATAGTTGAACGAATGGTGCCATTTGAATGTCATTTGTGAAATTCCAGCTACATGCCGAGCAATCATCTACACGGGATGGCTTTAAGGAGGATGCAGCTCAACTTTCAATGATACTGCCTTACTTTTAGCTACCTACTCGAAATTATGTAATAGAATTGAACCGCCAACTTCGTAGACATGGAAGACTTTGTTATAAGTCATTGAGATGATGGGCACTTGGCCTCCCTTATATTTGAATTGGTTGGTCCAGGCACACTCTTTATTACTTCCCTGGTATACATGGACCAGAGCTCACGGATTTACCGTGCTACACAAGTTGCTACCGACGCCAAAGTAGTAAGTGTACAATTCCATGAGTCGCAGCACGGCATTCGTCATACTTATAGAGCTGGCAATGCTCACAGTCGCTAGTTACTGGCTTCAACATCGGTCTCCTACCATAAACAATAACTAATCGGATCAAAAAGTAGACCGAGTGGTAGATTGGAAATCCATCTACGAGGAAGTGCATAATATACTCATGATCTTCTTACTCTCCTGCGCGCGTTTAAATTAATCACAGAGACGCAGAGAATTCTCCAAACGTACTTGTTCCTGAGAATGCTGACTTGTAGTAGAGTATTAGTTCCTTTCATTGCTATAACGAATAGCACAGGTGCTAATGTAGCTATCCGTATCGCGCCTTTGTAGCGCCAGGAGCCATCAGCCAAGAGGAATAAGAAGAAAACGCTACGTATCCAGTTTTAAACACTCAGTAATGGACACCCATCACATTCACACCAATGACACTGCTCTCGATGTATGCGCCGTGGAGCATACAGATGGCTTACACCTGACAAGAGAACACAGCGCGATCATATGGGCTGCTTCATTGGGAAGCCTTAAATTAATAAAGCGACTTTGCGAGTCTGGTGTGGACATTAACACACTCGACAATGATCTGAGGTTGTGCACATCCATTCCAAGCTATTGCGAGCATGATTATTGAGCTTCAGATATTTAGGACACCTTTGCATTGGGCTGTGAAGGGACAGCAAAAGGAGGCTGTGGACATTTTGCTTCAGTTTGGAGCCTCGGTGAATGTATCTGACAGGTGGGGAAGGCTTGCTATCGATTATGCGACAGAAGGATCTATCATTCAGAAGATTCTCAGTCACGTTATGCAGAAATGTCTTCCTGTCCGTGTACCTCGAGATATTGGTGAAGAGATCGCACCCAAGATGCCACTTGAGGACGTAGAGATGCTATTTGAGGCCGTTCGAGCGGGTGATACGGATAGAATCAAAGAGAGATGGCTGGACGGGATAGATTTGGATGTACGCGATTCAGCTCGACGCACCTCACTCCACCTCGCTGTAGAGCACGGGCAAGTTGGAGTGGTGGAACTATTGTTATCTGCGAGTGCGGATATTGACGCAATTGACTCGGAAAGCCGCTCGGCTTTGAATATCGCTTGTAAAAAAAAACTTGGACCAATCGCCGAAATCCTTCGGAAGTTTCATGACAGGTTCATTGATCGCTCGAAGTGTGCCGAGAAAAAAGCATTTGATCCACACCCACAGCTCATGAACGCATATCAGGCCGCAAGATCGGGGGAATTAAATAGACTTAGGCTTCTAGTTCCAAGTCATGTCAATCCTAGTGTTCAAGACTATGACTTGAGAAGCCTATTGCACATTGCCTCTGCTGAAGGCCAGATGGAAATCGTCAGATACCTGGTGAATTGTGGGTCGAATATTAATGTACTTGATCGATGGGGAAATTCACCGCTGTCGGAAGCAATCAATTTCGCTCACAACGATGTGGCGAGATTTCTCACCCAGCACCATGCAACTGAAATAGGACAGTCAAGTTTACTCGCTGTGGAAGAAGTCGATTTGCACATGCTGCATTCTGCCTTCGAGTTTGTCCTCCGAGTCGCTGCGCAGGTATCATATGTCAAATGTATAGCTCAATCAGTGATCCTCATTTTGAGACTATAATATCAGGATAAATGGATGATGGGTATGGTCTTTTGTCCCGTGCGTTTGGAAACGAACTGCTGCGTACTTGTGGCGCAAAATGTGTGGTATCGCAACTGTGAGGATCCCATCGACTTGGAGACCAAAAATAAGGTCAAAGATCTGTCCACTTTCGAAAACAGGTACCTAGTAGACTTGGAAAGTACTCTTCAGGAGAGTGGGTGTTTGAATCACATTCAACTGTTTCGCAAGGCTGCAGCGAATTTGATGATTGATCCGGGTCAAGGCCATGTAGGTCGTGTGTTCAGCTTTCGACAACCGGAACACCTTCAACTCGACGGAACTGCACAGTCTGATTTCTTTCTTCTTCCGCAAGCCCGTAGAGCTGGAATTAAGATGGTGCTGTCAGCTCCGATGATCTACAAAATGTCCACTGTCGCTGTGCTTTCATGGTACTCGAAAGAATGTGATCGAGAAAATACTGGAACGGAAATGTATCGGGTCCAGCGATTGATTCGCTCCGTCACCGCATTGTTATTTTTGAAACAAGATTTGATCAATTCAACCCAAAGAGTACAAATCTCTGGTGTTTGTGCACAGCCTCACGGGTTGGATGCAATATCGCACACCATTTCTCGTTTTCAATATTGCCAAACGCTGCTCGAAGCGATCACTGCCAACAATGAACTCTTGGACCGTAAATTTGATAGTCGTATGGCACGTCTGTAGTGTCCAAGCCTCCATCTAATGCACTGCTTGTAGAGATGCACAAGGATGTATTGCTTTTGGCGCTGGAATGGGAATTGTTCGAGCTAGTCCATCTTCTTGCGACCTCTATGAGTAGTGAAGACCACACGGTACCACTGCCAACAATCTGTGACCATATTGGTACAGCACTCATGTGCACTATATAGGCGGTACTGCCTCTATTACGTGGTATGGTGAGTCTGGTGGAAATTGGCACCTTTAGTCCATTCGAAAAGGAAAAAGCTTGCAGGGATGCAATTCACGAGAGCCTTCTTCGGGATACGGCTCGGTCAGAATGGGATCTATTCTTTCGTCTGATGTATGTTCTCGAATATTTGCAAGCTGTGAGTCCAACTGCAGGTACCATCCTACTGGATATCAATGACCTATTATCGAGAATGCACAAGTTCATGCGCTCTATAAATCTGCAATGGAAAAAAATATTGCTTGATCCAGCGGAAATACAGCAAGAAATGTCGGACGAAGACGTCTTTGCAAATCAGCAAGGGTGTATCTTGTGTCAATACAACGTGCCTGGTACCCGTCGTTGTCGCTATAGGCCGAATAACACTAAAAGTGTCGATAGGCCACATTCACCGCGAGCAAGATGGAAAACCAACTAAATGGATTGCGTTATCGGAAAGACCGAGGACTGATTCAGGTCACATCGTATCTCATGAGCAAGGTCAGAAACGTGATTTGCACGAACCTTCCGTTTCTAATGTATTTCCAGCTTTCCTGCACCTAGTACGATCTCCCATTTTCCATACAATTACTTCTTTTTTCGAGCATCTCCAAGAAAAATACGATGCGTTCGAGAAGAACGAAGTCGTTCTTGATGGTGCATTGGCTGATCGTGTCAGACCCACAACATTCACCTCGAGTCAAGCATACGATACGATAGGTGCTTCACACGAGACGCAACGTGCAGGGGCTGAGGCGCTCATGCCCAATCGTCATGAGGTTGTATGCATGTTAAATGAGATGTTACAAGGCGATGACGAGCTCCATATCACACTCGATCAAATGTGCGCATTGCATCGTATCGTCGTAAATGAATCAAGTGGTGGCATGATTCGGGACCATGCAGCTGTCGGCTATGCTTCCTCGCGGATTTATCGTGTCTTTATGCCCGCAACGGAACTGAGAGAAGCAATAGCCCTCGTCTTTCATACTCTGGAAAGGGAACGAAGCCGAGCGCAAGAGAAGAGTAAAGCGTACCCGTTTCTTTGGGCGTATTACGTCTACGCTGCTTTGGTGTTCTACATCCATCCTTTCATCGACGGAAATGGGCGGGTTGCGAGATTACTTGGCAATTTCATCGCGCTGAAATATGGTTCCCCAGCTCTCTTCCGTGCTAGTGACAAAACATTACAAGTAGAAGAGTATCTGCATCGAGCAGCGATACTAATGGATTCAAAGCACCATTCCAAGCGTCAAAACCGAAGGATTAGGGCGCAGATCGGGCGGAAAGAAAACTTATCTATGTGGTTTTAATTGAAAGCATCTTTCACTGGGTTCGGTATAGTCGTGGCCAGTCCTAACTGGCTACTTGGACCGGCTACTTGCATTACAACACGTCAGCACATCTACGTGCCCACCTGATTTCACGGCTGTTGATTTGTTACAAAGTGAGGCAACGACTCGATGAAAAGAATTCGATAAATGTATTCTATGAGTTTCTAACTTTACTTATCTTTAGTCATTGATGCTTAATACCTTCGTTCTACCCTACACCAGCTGGCTTTACGATTACACACAAATGATTAGCCCGTTTACGAATGGATGACATTTGAGTTGTGAACGCATTTCCTTTCTCATTTTCAAAACAACCAAGTAAAGTCAAGATGAAGTCAATCATACTCATTACAGCGATTTTGGCACAATCGACTGCCATGTATCCACCCAGCCCTTCACCTTACAATGGTGGGTGGAATTATCCTCAGGGCAATCGGCACGTGCAATGGGATATTCGCGAGGGAAGAGTTCGTTCAAAGGGTGTGAATCTAGGGGGTTGGCTCGTCCTGGAATCATGGATGACCCAAAGCTCAAACGTGTGGAAGAATGTTGATGAAACTATTCAAAAGCAAGGTGAATATGCAACGATGAAATTTCTCGGACACGAAGTAGGGGACCGTCTTTTCAGTGAGCATCGAGAAACCTGGATTACCGAGCAGGATATTATTGACATTGCCAGTGCTGGAATGAATCTCGTGCGTGTGTCAACTGGTTATTGGATTACTGAGCATCTTGTCCCTGTGGCTCCAAATTTTCAAGAGGATATTTCCGTTCACGCTCCTGGAGGACTATTTTATCTCGATCGATTGATATTCGACTGGGCTACAAGGCACAATGTTGCGGTCATTATCAGTCTACATGGACACGCTGGTAGCCAGAATGGACAGGATCACAGTGGTGCAAAACTTCATCACAAACCTCAATGGAGTGAAGACGTCAACGCTCAGAAGGCCTCTTTAGATTGGGCAAAGTTCATTGCTGACCGTTATCGGAGTAGTGAGAGCTTTTTAGGGATTACACTGATGAATGAGCCTGAACACCCAACCAAAGTTGAAGATGTGAAGAAATACTACACTGAAGCATACAACGAAATTCGCGCCACTGGAAATAATTGTGTTCTCATACTTTGCCCAATGCTTACGGAACAAGATAACAATCACGGCTGGCAAAACTTCATGAACACCAACACGATAAACGTTTGGTTCGAATGGCATCCGTACTTCAAGTGGGGCTACGAGAATAACAACATGGAACAGGTTCTAGAAGCTGTCAAGAGGAGATCCAATGACATTGCTGCATGGACTGGCAGCTGTCTATTCATAGGCGAATGGAGCATGGATTCAAGTGATTCGGCAAATTTCGGGGCAAATCCAGACACTCTTGTCAATTTTGGTAGGGCCCAGAAAGAAGCTTTAAGACCAGCTCATTGCGGTACTTCTTTTTGGTCTTGGAAAGCATCCGATCCAACGACACTTAATCTGGGCTGGAGTATGAACGTTCTGCTCCAAGGAAACTTACTGGATATGCGGGATGCTTGATCACCGTCCTTAACAGCGATTAGGTAGCCATTTGTTTTCGTCAGAGATGGATTCAAAACGAAGCATAGCCTTAAAATCAAAGTGTTTTTTTGATGTCACGAAGATATGCATCCACATGAGCATTTCAGAGATTTCGCTCGACGAGAGTTATAATTGCCCTGAGCTTCTTTTCCTTCTACTCCTCAAACTGCCCGCATAATTAGCACGTCAAATTTGTGCCATTGGATGTTGACTAGTTTAAACACGCTTGGGATTTGTATCAATGAAGCTCAGCATTTTGACCGCGTATCTGTTAAAGCACAATGGAGAAACAGAACTCTGTCATTTCCTTTGCATCGAATTAGGAGCCCCAAGTATCTGAGCACATGCTAGTTGATGATTGTAAAAGTCAATCTCGATACAAATTGTTTGGATGCTGCAAGATGAGCTTGAATGTTGTTTTGACACCCTTCCAAGTGGAGAACTTTACATGCAGCCGAAATTAGGCGACTACGACTTTCCCAGCAAGAAGTGGTTACTGAGCGCACCGCAAAATTGTCATCGGGAAACCCAGGCTCTTGTGTGAGCTTAGCGGGTCAATTGATTGCTTACCGTGTAAGGAGCTGAGTCTTCATCGGAAAGAAGAGATCTGACAAAAGTATGAGAGGTTGTCTGTCAAGAAAAAGATATGGTCCGCTTCATTGTGCGAGTACAAGAATATGAGGGTGATTGAGGGCTATCAGCTCTTTGATCGGCGATTTGTGTATCGGATAATCGTCAAATTCTTGCATGCATTTGGCAGCATCGAGATAAACATTCGTATAATGACCGGGCAGGACGGAATTGTTGACGAGGGAAGTGGTAGTTACTTTTCCGCGTTGGTCTCTGAGTTGCAATTAGCATGGACACTTTCTGGCAAAGGACTTTGCGGCAAAATCCTATATTTCTCACCTCCATTCAAGACAGCAAGCTGACAGATTAGCCACTAATCTGCTTACCTCAAGGCAGAAAGTGTGCTATACAAACATACGAATGCCGATTCCCAAACTACATAAGCCGTTCAAGTTTCGAACACCTCATGCATATCATGCCTCACTCCTAGCTTACTAGATAATGGCTAGGCGAGGTATAGAACTATGAATATGCCAAGTGCAATGCTGGCTTCTAGTGCAAATAAGTTGCTTGACTTTGCTTTACTCGTCATGGGGTGTGCTACCCACAACTCAATTTCACGAATTCCATATATGATGCGCTCTGGGGTAATATGATCAACAAGGGCATTCTTATATCGCGAAATACTAGGCCCCGAGCACGTGGATGCATCCATGCAAATATTTGGGTGATCCATGATTATTCGGAGATGGTAATACAATGACGGAATATTGACAAAATCACTTGTTATCTCATCAGTCCGATCATACTCGATGCTTTTGTTTGTTATCACGGCGATTGTTTGAAAATTTTGACCACCATAAGATACGCGAATTCGATAACTTGTAGGCATCAAGAATCCATGCCAACGGATGATCATTCGAGTCAATGTCGGCGGAGGTGACGTCATTTTCAATTGCCAATACACTTTTGACACTTCATCGCCATCTGACCACCAGCTACTTGCCATCTTCACTCCATCGATAGCTCGGTTTGGTAAGAACTGCGTGTCCAACATTTTGTTTGGTTTGAAGTTGTAATATGAACTTGCCGTGCTCTGCGTACCCGAGAAGTTGAAAGCGTATTCTGCTACAGCATGGGCATTTACAGAGCTCAATATGAGGTACAATGCGAGGATGAAAATATTCAGCATGAAAAGGTGCGTGCACATTGCCAAGAATAGACCGACATTAAGCATATAGCCGCTGTTGACAGCGTCATAGTTGCGCCAGATTTACACGTGTAGAAGCATAATATAACGTTTCGCAATGATTAGTGTAATGGTTATTGTTGATTCTGTTAACAATTCATTGTCCAAATAATGCATTGTGGGTTGGTCCCTACGCAAAAGTATTTAGAACCTGCATCCTGTCTGTGAAGATTATTGAACTGATCATTGAGTGTGATGAGATATTGGTCTTATCGACCACAAGCGAAGAAAAAATAAGGGATGGATTTTTGAGACTCCATATTAAACAGAATATGTCAGATATTCGAAGCCATTTCAAATGATCGCGGATCTTACAGACATGCAACATATTTCTGTGCGCATAAGTAGTTCACCTCCTTTCATTCCAAACAGCATTTATCCAATAGTAATCGTGATATGAATCCTAGTTATCGGAATGGTAGCGAAAAGAAATACGCAGGCCGCGGTATTCATTACACTCACTGGGATCTAAATACCATCCATCGTATCCATGGACTTGGCAAGAATAGAGAACACTTCTAATAACCACCATGATGTGGTTGATATAACGGGATATCTCAGGCAATTCTACCAATTAACGGAATCGTAGCAGCCAGCCTACTTTCGAGAGCACTATCCATGTGATATTTGGACCGGATGTAGTCGCAATGTTTATCTTCTTTCGCTTAGACCATCGTTGGAAGCATCTTGGCCAGTTTAGGTCGTTTCACGCTGTCTTGTATGTATAGAAGATCGAGATTCTCATCGCTTTGAGAAAATGTAAGTATTTGCTTGAGCAATGCAAATTTTTGTGCAGATTGCTTCGGAGTGGTCATTTGATTGCTTGTTCGTCCTCAGTCCAAATGAAACCCCACTTGTTCCTCAAATTCGTTGATATCCTATCATGGTTTGATTAGCCAGCAAATCGAGTGCCATTAATCTCGAAATGGCTTGAAATATGGACACAGGCAAAATTTCTATTTTCACTGTTGTAAACATACTTGTGTTATATAGCAGGTAAATGTGGTCTGCATGTTCTTTGACAATCGAATCTAATATCTACAATTCTGTACGTCCAGACAATCAACATAATGACCAGGGATTTTGCACGGTAAGAATGTCATTGTCTTTTTGCACGCGACATACACATAGACCCATTGTTGTGAGAATATCCTCAATATTGTCTTTGACGTATTATCGATATATTGGTCGTTGCTGTTCTTCAGTGAGAGCGATGTCCTTGCCATGAACAATCGCAACCCTTTCCCAGTCATATGATTCAATGTTGATAGCGGTATTTGTATTAGTGCGTACATCATAATACCTAATACATATACCGCCATCGGCATTGAATCACACGACTGAGAAAGGGTTGCGATTGTCCATGGCAAGGACATCGCTCTCACTGAAGAACAGCAACGACCAATATATCGATAATACGTCAAAGACAATATTGAGGATATTCTCACAACAATGGGTCTGTCTGTAAAATGGAGCGTTACCCAACGTGCAGTGGTCGCGTTCATTAACGGGCACAGTCATACTTTGAGCAAGTGGATCAGTATTTTTGCGCGAGAGGACTAGCGTGAAATTTAGATTCATGGGCTTCACAAATATTAGCGACTCTGGAAGGGATGGAATAGGTCAATGGCATTCTAACACTGCGAATCCCTGGCCATAATTTTAAATTTTCTGGACGAACATATTGGTTGGTATTAGATTCGATTGTCAGAGAATATCCACACGACATTTACATGCTCACTACCGCTTTATGCTCAACGCCATTGAGAACACGTTTGATGATTTGCTCGTTTCTGATGTCAAAATCCGGAACACTTTTGAAAACGCGGTTTAAAACACTCACGATCAATCCAGCGTCGCACGTTGGTCCGTCTAAAGCAGAGTACATTTGGGCCTTGGTGATAATGATGTCGCGCGTAGGAGGAAATCCGTTGCGCTGCATTCTTATCACCCAATCACGATGGTCTTTTTGAGTGCGTTGCGAAGGACCGTAGGAGGACCGCTCTTCTTCCGCTTGCCCTCCTTCTCCATGTTGATAAGCCGGTGGAGAGAGTGATCGGAAATATTGTACTTGTACACGAGGTTCACGAGCTTCGCATTGCATTTGCGCTCGGCGATGACAGCAATAACATCTTGCTTACTATATGGCTTGCTTGGCATCTTGCACCATGAAGCCGCTCACAGATGATCCAATCTCGCTTGCGGACGTGGGATCGGCCACGGATTTCTGTAAAATTGGCTGTTCAATCAAGCCAATTATAATGGAATTTCGGGGTTTGATTGGTAGATTGCTTCGGCCAAATATTGATACCCGCCAAAACTGCTGCATTGTGTTACTATTGTTTGAAAAAAATAATGAGACTCTTCTGTGAAAAGAATGCGATCGAAGAAGGAGAGGCCCGGCATAATTTAATGTGTCAGGGAAATAACAACTTTCTCTCGCAGAGAGAAATGATGCGTGACTTGCTTACGCTTTCGACGATAATAGTTTGCTGAGAATTGGTGATATATCGCATTATAGGACCCTCTAAGCAAACAGCGACCACCAATGAGAAAATGCAACCAGGTGCATACAAATTCAAATGATGATGAAGACATCAGTCAGGTCTGGTTGGCGGCTCCAAAGCTACCAAACCGCAACCTCGGTAAGCATTTAGAACCACCAAATACGATGGATGAATTGTACCTTGTCGTGTTCAAATCATGTCAAACGAATACACAAATCAAGCAAATTACCTGACAGCCATGTCTGGTAAAGAAATGAATTCTGGGAAAATACATGTGCAAAAAATAATGCAGGCAGTTCAAATTGTGCTGGACAAGTTGGTCCAAAGTTGCTTAAAACATCGCGTAGCATTGCAAAATAAGCGTTAGCGCTTCAAAATAAACAGAAAATATATAAATAGAGTTTCCCAATTACAAACATGAACCAACTGCTACCTCAACTCCACTTTGAACATGTCACTCATACAGCTAAGCACTAGCTAGTAAAGAGTGTAGTCCTGTTGATCAGTAAATACCCGGTGCCGACCACAGCTTGTGTTTTAATACATATTCAGCTCAAAACTACTTGTCAAACTCATTTTATGAGTCATATCTCCAGCGTGGTGCCTAGCAAGCTGAGTCGCGCCAGCTCACTCATGCAAATCACGCAGCCTCGTTCTCGTCTCGTACTTCCGTGTGTCTTGCGCGATACCCACCACTGATAGCTTTAACGGAAATATGATCCCAGGCGGTTCGGATGCAATCGGCAACGCTCTCCCGATCTGGCGCTGCCATTTTGAGCGTTCCACCGTCGCGCCGCTTTTGAATTTGTTCACGCAAAAAGATGATCCATTGCGCACGAATTTGGTCCTTGAATGACTTCATCCAACGTACATCTGCCGTCTGGCGGGCAGTAGTGTAGCCGAGAGGCACTTTCAAAATGATGACGTTGGTAGCACTAGCGTAGTCATGTACCACCTGCATCCAATGCACACTGAAATCGTCGAGCGAACGACCAACGAGTATCGTGCGGCATTATCACTTTCCACATTCGCGTTAGTATACGACACAGTAGCGACCACAACGGATCCATCAAAAAGTAGTTGCGTCATATCATAAAACTAATCCGATGAATTACTTTTCATAAAATCTGCAAGCTGGGTGGGATGACCTGCTATCGTACCCATAATACGACAAGAGTGAATATCACAAATGTGCTTGGGTCGAGCACGAATGTGAGGGTTATGCTCAAGCACTTTAAGGGAATCCGTGTGTGCAATAACTTTCCACGGAGGGCTGGGATACATTTTGTCTTTAGATTCAGATTTCGCGTATTCAGGAAGCGCGTGTTTTATCAGCTGACGCGCGTATAATTTGTATTCATCGATATTAACTTCCGGGATGCAAACTTCTGGAACCTGGAATGCATCAGCCTTGATTTGGATCGTCCGCCGATGCATAGTCGATAGTTCGGTATCATGCTTAAAGATGTAGATCTGGGTTAGACACAAGTACTCCAATAAGTCGGGAGAATCAACGTTGATAGAGGTAAGGAAAATAAGATGTCTTAATAGACGTCATCAGGATCTTTTTCAAGAAGATCAATCAAGAACTGTACTTCACAAGAATCAGTACATAATACATCGCGATGTACACCATTACACACTCAATATCAAAATTTCCTCGTTCTATATCAAATTTGACACAGTCAATATCAAATACCATCGCAATTTAATACCTATTAAGAGTAATATCTTTTCAATTCTGATAAAACAAAAGCTATTGGCAAATTCACTCTCCTACAGGCATGTCAAGCTTATCCAAAGTCATCACATGATATGGAGTAGTGTGATGGGAGCATGAGCTGCAAAGCTTTTCTGTCACAACCTCACGCAAGATTAGATCGGCCGCCATTTCTAAGAATCGCGAACGATGCTCCACAATAGTCGAACGAGGTGGCACTTGCCTGATTGCGGCTCTGTTGCGAGCGAGGATACGCTTTACAGAACTT